>BLSH010403357.1:74461-85539 GCA_018402905.1 Glandirana rugosa | reverse complement strand
TGAACCCCCCCCCCCCCAGGACAAAAAATTATCTACGGCCCTGGTCCAAATTAGAAGACAGAGCTCTCGCAGCTTTCTTCCTCTGAGATCCAGGATCTCTTCCGGCTTTGGGTAGTCCCTCCAAATGAGGGAATAGCAATACATAAGGCTTGGGCTTTGCTGTGTGTTAGACACTTCATTCATGTCTGTGCCATAGAAATGTTTAATGAAACAGAGTTTATCATTTATACGTATAAAGGTCATCACCTATACAGAAACAAAGACACTGCTATTGATTTGTTTCTTGAATTTGTTTGAGTTCTAATTGCAGCTGTCATATTTATATTAATTGTCTGACTATGGAAAGGAAGCAAGTGTTCCAGTGTGGTTAGGCTAAAGTGAACATATTCCAGGAACCTTGTATAGTTCATTCAGCATATTAGAAAATGTCTCCTGTATAGTTACACAAGACAAGTTCCCGTAAACTCATGAGGATGTCTCATAAAAGAGCCGCCTTGCAGCACAGTACCCATCAGCTGAAATGTCCATTGCTGCGCACTTTATCTGTGATAGAGTGCTGTGCTTTGGTAAGAAGTCCGCCTCATAACACTGCAATGAACTCATACATGTGTAGTTCCCATGGTCTGTTTCTGGTCACTACTTGAGTTGCGTAAACATGTTGGCAGCATCTGTTTTTTGGAATTAGTTCAATCTTCAGGGGTTTAATGTTTTGCTTTGAGCTATGAGATAAGCCTGTTGAGTAAAGTCAAAGGTTTTATATGCTAGCAATAATACACTACCTTCAAGTCATACATATGAGCTTCATTGTAAAGAAAAAATATGATCACTTATATAAATTAATTGCAATAATTTAAGTATACTTTTTGTTTTATATATATATTCACGGTTCACAATAAGTTGTCTTATGTGATAGCTAGGACTGGGTTTCTTCTCTGGCCCTGTTATTGCCACCTGCTCTTAAAGGAACCATGCCCACTAAGCTGATTGCTGTTACTACATATAGGGGCGTATGCTCCACTAAATATTTAATACTAAAAATGGTCAGCTCATCAGGTGTTATAATTGTACCAGTAGGCACTGGACAATATTACCATCAAACAGACTATTTACATTGAAAACAATTAAAATTAGCCTTGAAAGTGTGAATGTGATTGTCAAAGCAGGAAACTGCACATGCTTTAGGAAGTATGCTCCTACTTCCCTCCTATTGACCATCAGAGACTTTGTGTGGTTGATTGGCAGAGGGTTACACTGACCTTAGATTAAGGTACATTGAGTGAACAGTAAGGATTAGACATGGGTTATCTACCGTGCAGACTAGTACATGAGATATTAGTTGCAAGGACTGGATTTCTTATTTGGCCCTGGCATTGCCACCTGCTCTTAAATAAAAAGTGTCCACTAAGCTTTTTGCTGTTACAATGGATGGGGCTTATGCTCCCCTAAATCCCTAATGCTAAAAGTGGTTAGCTCGTCAGATGTTATAAAGTCATTGTAAGAGTGGGCAGTGATATTTTCAAACAGATTTGTTTTCCTTCAAAAAAAAAAAACAGATTGAAATCAGCCTGGAAAGTGTGAATGTGATTGGTGACAAAGGAAACAAAAGGACGGAGAGTTATAGTGCACATGCTTTAGGAGGTGCTCCAACTGCTCTCCGACTTACCTTAGGGGACTGTTTCTGATTATTCTGTAGTGGGTTTTATTGAACTTAGATAAAGGTACGTTGAGTGAACCTCCTAACTTCAGCACATTTGCTGCGTTTACTGGGTAGTATTAAAGAGGAACTCCAGTCCCCCCCCGAAATATTAAGACCTTATACACACGGGCGTTAACACCACGTTTTTGAGCTGTTTTTACAGCTTAAGAACGCCACACCATGTTATTCTACGGCCGCATACACACGTTGATGTTTTTGAGCTGTATATGGCGTTGGCGTTCTTAAGCTGTAAGAAGAACCCAGGACCCGCGTGTTCCGAAGCCGCAGCGCCCTTATGGCATCAAATCCCGCCCCCGCGTGGGGGTTTCTCTTAAAATCCATGCCAGACCGCAGGGTCTGGTACCTCTTGGGGGGAAACCCCACGCAAATTTTTGCGGATGTTCCCCTTCCGGATCCTCAGCAAACTGAGTACGACTTTTATTCAAATCAATGGGCTCCCATAGGAAACCATTGATTTTGAATAGAATGCCTGACATGGCTTAAGGCTGTGTATACAACGTTAAGCCACATTATTGAGCGTTTTGCCGGCTCAGCATCAAAAACGCCATAATGCTGCAACTTTGGAATGCGCGGGTCCTGGGTTCTTCTTACAGCTTAAGAAAGCCGACCCCATCTACAGCTCAAAAACATAAATGTGTGTATGCGGCCATAGAATAATATGGTGTGGTGTTCTTAAGCTGTAAAAAGAGCCAGAGAGGCAGAGAAACGCCGATGAAAGCTAGCACGGAAAAACGCGCATTGACATCAATGCATAACGCTCATAAAATCGCGTTTTTAATGCCAATTTTTTTCCTGGCTCTGGTCCTGGCATTGCTGCTCGTTTTTTCAATACATCCATGTGTATGAGGCCTAAAAGTCAGCAGCTACAAATACTATAGCTGCTGACTTTTAATATAAGGACACTTACCTGTACAAGGATCCAGCAATGCCCTCATCCGAGCCGATTCTTCAATGCACACAAACATTAGTGAAGTTCTGCTTTAATAGCTCACTGGCAGCTTTCACCTGTTGCCTAGAATTGCTCTTAAATCTCTTGATGACCACATAATGCATATATGCTGTAGTAAGGAGGATGGGCCTTAATGCCCACAAACTGCACATATGCTTCCATGCCGGCTGAAGTTTCTGTGATGAGTGCTCGCTCACTGCGTGCTTCCAGCACAGTGACCAAGCTGTCACCCACAGATCCTTGTCACTAGTCAAGATCGTGAGTCGGTGAGACTGGCTCCCCATCATGTGACCACTTTGACAGCCAATTGCAGTGGTAAAGTGATTGAGAAGTCTGTCCTTCCCCCACCTTAAAGCCCAATTCTGGACAGCAAAAAAAAATATCCCTTGCAGTGGTACTGCGTCCACGCTGCAAGGGTTAATAGCTCATTTTGTCTAGGAGAGAGGAAAAACAGTTTTACTTACCTGATCCTCTACTTCCCCTGCAGATGGAGATCGACGGTAGTCTGTCCCTTGTTGTCATCATGTATGGACCCTGCTTTGGTCTTCATGATGTCAGGACTCTGGACCACAGAACCATGAGGAAGAAGAAGCTCCGGTCTAGCGGTGCGAGGGAGCAGAGGATTGGGTAAATCTTTTAATGGTGCCCTCAACCCAAACAAGCAATGAACCATTAAAGTACAAGTACAGCCTCACTGCAAGGTATTATGTTTTAATTGCCCGGAGATGTGCTTTAAAGTGATATTAAAGGCAAAAATGAAAAAAAAAAAAAAAAAAAACATGTCACACTTACCTGCTGTGCAGCTGTTTTGCACAGAGCAGCCCCGATTCTCCTCTTCTCAGGTCCCCTGCCAGCACTCCTAGCCTCTCTCTCCTGTCAAATGTGTCCCCAGTGCAAGCGGATTTCAATGGGGCACCCAAGCAGGTGCACTCCTGAGCCACTGCTCTGCGTGTCCATTCAGACATGGAGTCGCGGCTCGGCCAGCCCCCTCTCTCTGCTCATTGGCTCACTGGAGGTGATTGTCAGCAGAGAGAGCCAATGGCTCCCACTACTGTTTCAGCCAATGAGAAGGAAAAGTACCCAGAGAGCCGATGCACTTGTGCACATTGCTGGATCGAGTGGGAGCTCAGGTAACTATCGGGGGGGGGGGGGGCTGTTGCAAAGAGAAGGTTTTTTACCTTCATGCATTGAATGCATGAAGATAAAAAAAAACCTTCAGCCTTTAGAACCACTTTAAGACCCAGTTAAAGGGCCACAGAGGGCAGGTGAGAAAGGGTTAACATTACACTTTCAAATATGCTTAAACACTAATTAGTGAAAAGCGAACAAGGGTAGTGACTACCTTTTCTACACTCTATTTTCCCAACATATCATATCCACCAATCTTACAGGTGCACTTTAAAGGGAACCTTTTAGAATAGGCACTGTCCTGAAGGTCTTTGTAAAGGCTCTTCATGTTTTGGAGTGACAACTGTCTCCTGTGTTGCCACCATGTCACATGTGCCCCTGGTGGAAGCTATGCTGACACACATTGCACAGGCATGGCCCCAACATTACAACATCAGGAAGCCGGTGCAGAGCATTGATGTGTAGCCAAGTCTGGAGGGAAAGCAGGTAGACATGAGGCAACTGTAAGAGGTTGAGGGAGATCAGTAGCCTTGAGATACAAAAGGGATAAACAAAAGATGAAAATAGTATTTTATGAACAAAAAAATCATGGCAATTGTTTATGACACATAATGATTTAGCAAACTAAATGTCATCCAGTTAGGGTTTAGCTGTACTTTAATGTTAAAAGTGTTTAGCAATCTGTTGACAATTATCAAATTATTGCCGATCTATGTAACTTTTAGCTGTTTCTGAAATATGTCCCATTATTTTTTCATAATGACTGTTTTACAAGACATGATACAAAATGATGCAGGGACCATTGTCTGAACCTTGTAACTGACGTATCTGACTGAAAGACATCTGTGGTTTGGATGTGAGCTGATCTGTTGTGAAAGCAATGTATCATCGTGTTATACATCTCCTCATCAAATTTGCTATGTAATCATTAGGTAACAGACTCTGAAGCTGAACTCCAGGCAGCTATGAAAGGCACAAATGAATGCAGTTCTATTTTAATTAGGAAATATATTTACTAGGATTTTTTTTTTTTTTTAGAAATCATACTTACCTACGTGGATGCAGCATCAGTCCGATGCTACATCTGTCCCCCGCCAGCTTTAAGGCTGAGAACTGTTCAATCAAAGACCGCTGATCGCTCAGTTCTCAGAGCTCCATTAACAGAGGGCTCTCTGTTCTGCCCCTCCCCCCTGTGCTCACTGCAGTGCTGGGCTGTAGAGAGGGCGTGAGTGGCTGGCTCAGGCTCTCAGCAGCTCGCTGAGAGCCTGAGCTAGGTGCCGGTCCAGGGTTCTGGGTGGATCCCAACCATATGATCGCAATCTTTCCCTAGTCTAGACCGGCTTTGTGACAGAATGAACTTCACTCTTGTGATCCGCAGAAGTACAGCCAAACATGCTTCAACTGTACTGTCCACACAGGGATGCACAAGTGTGTCCCATGCATTTGTGTGCAGGCAGTATTATTTATGTCAATTAGGAGCAGCAGCTGCACAGACACAGCCAAGACGTCATTGCTGGTTTTCCTTAGTCAAGATGGCTGCACCAGCACCAGATAGCCAACTGGATGCCTGGACAGTTAAGTGCCCTAATATAAAAAATCAGCAGCTACAGCATTTGTAGCTGCTGATTTTTAATTTTTTGGGGGGGAGCCTGGATCTCCTCTTCAATCACTTGGTGCCTTCCAGGCCTTTTGGAATGCCGGGAGACGAGGTGGGGTTTATGATCATGTGACTGCTGTGATTAGCTGTCACAGAGGTCACATGATCAGAAAACTCCTGATCACAAGTAGTGTTCGATAGCTTTCCGTTAGCTGCCAATAACTGTGCCGGGAGTGAGCAGGGCATGCGCTTTTGGCACAGCTGTATTTACACTAATTTGCGCAAACATACGGCCGCCCGGCTCCAAGGCCCACCTGCCGAGAGGTGACATATTTGCATGTGGCCGGTGCCAAGGGGTTAAGTATACTCATAGCCCAATGATAGCTACATTGAACGCTGTATAACATGTTTGTAATGAGAAAGAAAAAAAATGATGTGCATTCTTTCATGTTGGCCACACGCTTTTAGGTTTAATTATCCAATAAAAATGATCGAACCTGCAAACAATCGAACAGGTATAACTTTCACAATTTAAACTCAAATTTTTATTGGATTCAAGTTTATTGGATTTATTGAAGTTGATTGGGCAGGGTGTAAAATTATTGATCTACAACACTGAGCTACTTTGTTCATGAATCCAATTGCATTTCGATTGGTCAGATTATGGGGCTGCATGGTGAAAACAGAGATGCAATTAATAACTTATGATCATATCTTTCAACTATCGATAAAAATCCAGTTCCCCATGTGTGACAATTTGATCAAATGTGTTGTCGACTTTAGATTGATTATTCCTGTGGGAAGAGATCAATCAAAAAAGATTATCAAAGCATGTACGGCCACCATCATATGTTTGTAACAAGAAAGTAAATAGAGAAAGTGCACTCTATAAAATGTTTTTAATAAGAAGTAAATAAAACAACAAAGCACTTTTGTTAGAATTGCTGTGCCCTTGGTGGTACAAGATACCCATGTCATCAGTATAATATATTCCTTTTATTTGGCTGAACTCTTTTTATGAATTCCTAATGGTAGGAAACCCCTGTGTCACAGTAAATCTCTGAGTTTTGTTCATAGTAAGAAAAAAAAATGAGATCAGGTAATCTGCTCCTAATTTGTGATTGAATTTGGAAATGCCATTGTTTGTACCAGCCCTGTGATATGATGCCACCCAATCACTGTACTGTACTGTAAACCCCTCCTCTGCAAGCTGTACTTCTCCAGGGTCTGGCAAAAACGTCCAGGCTGTAACATATAAAAAGCTGTTATCACTTAACAAATCCTGCAGCCAGAAGTTCCTAGCAAGCGGAGTTTTGCTTTCACTGAATTTACAACAGGATATGTCCTTCCCTTACAAGGCTGTATACTTCATAGCAGAGCAATAGAAAATCGCACTGGTGCAAGACTGACAAAGTGCTGAAAGGTAAGATTGGGGTGAATTTCTTTATGGGAACTACAAATATAGTTTAATCCATTACAGTCCAGAAGTTTTCCTATTTTCTCTTAATAACTTGCCTGCCAAATTAACGTGAGCTTGTAGGTTTGTGTTATAATATTTCTCAAAATAATAACTGTTATTACTCTGAGCAACAGTTACTATACATGTTTGGTTATATTTTCTTTATTTCTTTTTTTTTTTTTTTTAAGAAATCTGATTATTCAGTAATAGTATTTTGTGAATATTTTTTTCTTAATATTATTAAATATTACTATTATACTTTAAACATATTGTACAATACATTTAATACATAATATATAATATTTATGGAAAAAATAATTATTTATTTTATTTTTAATTTTCTTCTTTTATATAGGTTGCAAGAAGCAGTTTATTCCAAACCATTGTGTTTTATCTGAAGCATTGCCTTCCAAGCATGATTGAGATGTGCTTTGTGGCTGCAGCCTTTATATTCTCTCTCCTCTGTGAAACATGTGGTTTAGTGTTACCTAATTCCACAGACTTATTATCATCAGCCAGCAACTCCACCATCCTAGAGCCAGATCTGAATGCTCAGCTGGACTCAGCAAGTATTCCCAAGGCCAGAAGGAAGCGCTACATTTCCCAAAATGATATGATCGCCATCCTCGAATACCATAACCAAGTTAGAAGCAAAGTCTTTCCACCTGCAGCAAATATGGAGTACATGGTGGGTGATTCATTCATATATCAGAAATACAAGCAAGGCATGTTATCCATAATGCAATATACAACCATAGGAGTGTAAAGAAACCTATAGGGGCTACTGTTGTTGAATTGTTTTGGAAGATGCAAGCTCCAGAGCTCCATCATTGCTCCTTTGCTACTGGGTGACTTGCTGACCCAAAACAAGAATATGCTTAGGCGTCAAGACACCTGCTATGCACATGCATGTTCTGGGTCAGGGACAATAAGTAATTAATGAATGGCGATGAAAGCTCTGGAACTTGCATTTTCAAAAACAAGTTGGCATTGTCTAACTTGTTTCTTGCTAGATCCCCCTTAAAGCGGGGTTCCACCCAGTTAAAAGTCAGCAGCTACAAAAAAGTGTAGCTACTGACTTTTAAGAATTGGACACTCACCTGTCCCTGGCTCCAGCGATGCGGCTGCCCGAAGGCTCACTCTTCTCCCCCTCCCCTCGGTGGTGCCAGCATTACAAGTGTGGGCGCCCGGCTTTGGCTGCAAAGCCAGGTGCGCACTGCGCATTCACGAGTCGCGCTCTGTGATGTGAATGGCTGGCGTATCTTCTGGAACCTGTGACGTCTCCCAGAAGATCGCCGGGTGGGAGGGGGGGAAGTTGAACTTCTTTTCTGTTCCGCGGTAACAGGACAGTAAGTGCAGGTGTTACCCTGTCTAAACAAGTTCCCAGCTGCCCCCCAAAAAAATGACTTGCCAATTGTGGCATGTCAAGGGGGGCTCACCTCCCCTTAAAGCGGAAGTTCCACTTTTGGGTGGAGCTCCGCTTTAAGACTCGGTTCACATTAGTGTGATGCAAATCCACTGCGGATTCCCACATCGCACCTGACGTGCAAGGCAGTTCACACTTCCATATGCAAACTTCTGGGAGTGTCAATACATTGTTAATGACTCCCCCATTTCAGTTCGCATATCGCAGTGCGAACTGTCAATTCGGACAGGAAGCGGATCGCATGGGTGTGAACACCCATGCGATCCGATTCTGCTGCTGACCAAAAAAAGGGTCCTGTGTGAGTTTGGTCCAAATGTGATGCTAATTCAGCCATACTGTCTGTATGGCTGAAATCACATCGCACAGACATCGCATGTGATTTGCACTGCAGTGTGGTGTGAATCACATGCAATCTCGCACTGCTACTGTGACATGATCATTTCCAATTGTCAAGCAAGCATCAGGATTGATTTACTAAAGGCAAATAGACTGTGCACTTTGCCAGTCCAGTTGCCCCAGAGCTTAGTAAATGAAGCAAAGCTTCACTTTGAATACCCAATCACATGTAAGGAAAATTTAAAAAAAAAACAGCATTTTTGCTTGCACATGATTGGATGATGGACGTTAGTAGAGCTTCCCCTCATTTACTAAACTCTGCAGCAACTGCACTTGCAAAGTGCGCAGTCTGTCTTTAGTAAATAAACTCCATTGTGTCCTTGATGGATTTAGAATGATGGAGACTAAAATAATTGAAAATCCAAGTATAAGAGTGATACCTTCATTGTGTTCCTGTGGGTAGGAATGGATACAGAAATGTTGTCATCCCACGCAGTTTTGGATATTATTGCCAATGATATGTATTTACCCATACCAACCAATAGAATGTCAGTATTGTCAGTTTAGAGCTGTCATAGCTTTCATTGGTTGGTTTAGGTTTTTAGACTTAGTTTATGACATAAGTAACTATATACTGTGTATATTACATACGAGCTTGCACTTAGAAATTATAGTTATGAATTAGCTTGCTTTATCTATTACTAGATAGATTCAAGCGAAAAAAAGGGAAATGTGTATTATTTCACAGTAAATGTTTGAAAAATGATTTGTGCCATAAAGACTGTAAAACTGTAAAATGAAACATTGGAAGCAGGTTCTATCTGTCATTGTTCTGCAAGGGAGAATACGAGGGCAAACATCTCATTGGTTGTATCAGGAATCTTTGTTTTCTTTTAGTTTCATTGATGATATTCAGCCATTTAAAGGAAACCTGACCTAAGGGGCCGGCCTGAAAATGCTGACATCTTTCTGAAAATGCTAATTGCCTGGCTGTCTCTGGCTATGATACTTTGGGTTTGATTTACTAAAACTGGAGGGTGCAAAATCTGGTGCAGCTCTGCATAGAAACCAAACCTGTTTTAAGGTTTTATTGTCAAACCTTAATTGAACAAGCTGAATTTAGAAGCTGATTGGCTACCATGCACAACTGCACCACCTTTTGCACTCTCTAGCTTTAGTAAATCAACCCCTTTGAGTCACTGACTTAGGACAAGTGTCTAGATTAGAAAAGTCAACCTGAAGTCCAAGCTTCTGATCCATTTCTTCTAGGTCAGGGATTCTGAAAGTACCAAAGCCTTTAGACCAGGAGGGCAGGTAGGACATTTCAGTATTTCCAGATGGGAAGGTCTACTGTGAGAGGTTTTGTGCATTCTCATTGCAGGCTCCCTTTAAACAATAATTTCCATGAATAATATTGGTTATACAGTGCTACTTTTTAACAATGATTATTAAAAAGTTTGTTCATGTGTTAGGCTTCGTGTACATGGTCACAGAAGGGTGACAGCATGCAGGAAGTATGAATAGCTGGCATAAGGCAAACATTAGTGCAGCTTACAGCCTCTCATTGCAATGAATGGGTGTACCCTGCTATGTAAGGTTTTACTCATGCATGCACATGGATGTACACTGCTGAATGCAGACTGTGTCCAGGAGTGTATGCTCTTGCGCTTTGCACACATTTGCGCAAGGCCATACAGCAATTCATAGCAATGGGAGGTTGTATGGTGCACCTGTGGCTACCTTACATTGGCTATGTATGCTTCATGCACACTGTATGCTCTTAATTTGCAAATGAAAGTAACCATTTTTACTATTTGTTGCCTAGCGGATGGATAGTCATGCACTAAAGCTAAGCACAGCAGCCTGTATAGCACAGCCATTGTATAGTATTTTATTATACACATTTTATGTCCATCATATTTAAAGGCAAACATGTCAGTTTCTTTTTTGCTCTTCATTTCCTATTGGGGAGACACAACAGGAAATGAAAGGAAATTTCTCCAAAATAAGGGGAATTCCCATCTGAGACAGTGTCACAGGAACAGGTGTCCTCATTGAAAGATTTCATCCCTTCTTCTATTCCAGTAGCAACCACACAAGGTGGATTTATCATCACTTTCTGTTATAGTGACAATGATTACCAGGGCCAACAGAGGGGTGTTTCTCTCTATAGCAGGGGTCTCAAACTGGCGGCCCTCCAGCTGTTGCGAAACTACAAGTCCCATCATGCCTCTGCCTGTGGGAGTCATGCTTGTAACCGTCAGCCTTGCAATGCCTCATGGGACTTGTAGTTTCGCACCAATTTGGTACAGTCCAAAAATCACGACGGACACAAGGGATATCTCGTCCCCAGAGTTTGACCACCGGGAGGTCAACAAACGCTTTGATGTTCAGGGTACTCCGTAACGTTCCGACTGCCAATGTTCGTACTGAGGGTGTCCGTCTCCGTACTACCCTGAACATCAA
>BLSH010403357.1:57856-70244 GCA_018402905.1 Glandirana rugosa | reverse complement strand
ACTACCCGTGACCATCCACTGTAACTATCCGTCGTGACTATCCACCGTGACTACTACTCCGTGACTACCCGTGTCTGACCGTCGAGACTACCCGTAACTATCCACCGTGACGAATCGTCATGACGATACGTGACCATCCACCGTGACCACCCGTGACGAATCGTATATAAATCCCGTATAATAATAATAATAATTTTGCATGTGTTGTCAGGATTATAGGATTTATAGGTATCCCATACAATATATTGCATTTTATTTATGAAAGAACCATCTTATGTCTCCTTAACCTCTTCACGCCCACGCTATAGCTAAAAGACAGCTAAATTGTCGGGAGGGCATCAATGAGACACGGCTCATCACAGATTGGAGTAAGGGGCTGAAAGCGTTAAAAGAAAAAGACAATTACCAGCTTGTGTAAATGGAACATCGGTCCCGCACACGGACACCCACTGCTGCTAAGCAGTGCCCACCAGTGCCACCTACCAGTGCATAGCAGTACTGCTAAGCAGTGCCACCTATCAATGCCCATCAGAGCTGCCAGTCTGTGCCCATCAGTGCCTCATCATCAGTGCCACCTATCAGTGCTGCCTATCAATGTCACCTACCAGTGCCCATCAGTGCCACCTATCTGTGCCCATCAGTGCTGCCTATCAGTGCCACCTATCAGTGCCCATCAGTGCCACCTATCAGTGCAGCCTCATCAGTCATCACCTGATCAGTGCCCACCAGTGCCACCTATCAGTGCCGCCTTAATAGTGCCTATCAGTGCAGCCTATCAGTGTCCATCAGTGCAGCCTCATCAGTGCACATCAATGAAGGAGAAAAATTACCTGCTTGCAAAATTTTATAACAAACTATGAAAACTGTTTTTTTTTTAATTTCCTGATTTTTTTTGTTTGTTTAGCAAAATAATAAAACCCCAATAGTGATTAAATACCACCAAAAGAAATCTCTATTTGTGGGGAAAAAAATGATAAACATTTCATTAGGGTACAATGTAGCATGACCGCGCAATTGTCATTCAAAATGTGACAGCGCTGAAAGGTAAAAATTGGCCAGGGCAGGAAGGGGGTGCCCAGTAAGCAAGGGGTTAAAGTGTATGTATCTATAGTATTTAGCTCATTTGCCTGTTTTGTCTACCATATCTGATTTTCCATTCATTCACCCATGAACATAACCCCATGTTTTGTCAATTGCAAACACTGTAGACAAATATACATTACACCTATACTTTTCCCATAAATAGCTCTTTTATGGCCTCCACCCACCCATCCTGCGGCTCTGATATACATTAAATGTATTTGTACATACAGACTTACTGTACTATGCTGAGTGCAGACTTTCAGAAGTGGTTTGTGTAACCAGTAAGTTGGTCAGTCTTGGACGGCCCTGTTTACTATGATTTATTGTTTGTGTTGGCATAAAGAAACCATGCTTTCCAAACATGACTTGTTTCCTGGACTACGTGTAGAGCTGTTTGTGGTCATGTAGAAGGAACAGTCTGAAAACATTCTGGCCTGAGATGTTTCACATTCTTACCTGTCTAGAAATGCTTTAAAGATCCCCCAGACAATGTGTTAAGCATTAATGGCGGCTGGAGTGACAACAGCTGGCTAGCAGGTTCCTGCGACCGCAGACCACCAACAGGACCATACAGTACAGATGGTCTTAAATTGATGATCATGGTCATGAGAGCATTAGGGTGCTTGTCTTCTGCATTGCACTGGTCAGATGGTTGCTGTAGTAAATTGGCTCAGTGGGTAAAAATCTTTACAGTGGGATTCCAGCCTAGCACTATCTATGCTTCCCCCTTCCTGCTACCTATGCTGCCTATCCTGTGTAAATATGATGTGCATACTTACCTATCTTTAGTACTCTCCGGTCCGGTCATGTGATCCTGCAGCTCCAGGGGAGGGAAGCAATGGCAGATGGTGTTTTTTTTGGGGGGGGTGGCAAACAACCCCCTCGGTCGGCCAGTACCATCCGTCACCAGCCCCCCCGCGCGTGCGGTCCGTTGTCCGGTCGGGTCACCTGCGCCAAGTCCCCCCCGCCGGGCTGTTGGTTGGTAATCCAGCCCCATACTTACCCTATCTAGGTCGGGCAAAGCTCCTACGGGTGAAAGCTTCCATCGCCTCTCCTCCTACTCCTGTGCATTACAGCGGCTTATGCTGCACGTCTCCTCCCTTCTCCTCCTAGGCGCCCAGTAGGATCGCCTGTACTTTCAGCCAATCTGGTGATGGGTCTCAGGACCTGCTTCCTGATGGGCTGGGGGGAGGATCATTGTGAGAATATTTATTCACTGTTGTCCCACAACTGGGTGGGCTCAGGGTGCAGTGCTCTGCGCCCCAAGCCCACCCTTTTTTGAAGCCTATTAGAGCCTCTGGCTCTAAACATGTGCTTCAAAAAAGCCCTCCCCTCCCATTGGAATCCATAGTCCGGTGCCCTGCATTTAGATCAGGGGGCCAGATGCATGGATAGGGAAGGCGGCACCCGTGCGCCCCTAATAGACGGGCCACCACTGGAGGGAGGAGAGTGTCAACAATGGCTGTGACATGGGAGCCTATGAGCGATGCCACTTTCTGGAATTTCCAGCTGTCATCAAGCGCTCCCTCCTCTCCCCTGCAGCTGCTGCTCACTGACATGGGGGGGGGGGGGGGCACATAACTGGACCAGAGCAGTCTTGTCCTCGTTCACACTGGTGCGACTTGTCATGCGATTTCACAGGTCAAACCGCATGACAAGTTGCACTCTATTGTCGGCAATGGAACTGTTCAAATCGGTGCAACACCAACTTTTTGGTGCTGCACCGATTCAAAAAGTAGTCCCTGCACTGCTTTTGGTAATTTCAGTTTTCGACTTGCATAGACATCTGTGCATCAAGTAGCACAGATGTCAGCCAAGTCGCACCTGAAGTCACACTGACATGCGGCTTTGAAATCATGCAATTTCAAGCGAAGTCGTATGATTTCAAAGCCGCATTCATTGTGAAGCAAGGCTAAAACAGGTAAGTATACACATCTTTTTTACATAGGGTAGTCAGGATAGGTAGCAGAAAGGGGGAGGAAACATTTTGAAGCATAGTCAGTGTTAGACTGGAATCCCACTTTAAAGGAGAAGTACAGCTAAAGCTTGTTTGTACTTCTCCTGAACTCCTGTGACCCGTTTTCAGCAGACAGCAGGCTGCAGTCCGCTCTCTGCTGACATCACAGAGCTGGTCCAGGCACCGTGTCATCACGACCATGAAGTCGGGATCCGCGGCTCAGGCTGAGCCGGCTGCTTCTGCCCCCTCCATAGCTCAGCGCTCCAGTGAGCAAGGAGGGGGCAGAGCAGCGTGCTGTGTCTGACAGTCAGCAGCTCTCTGCTCACGGAGCTGTAAGAACCAAGGGATCAGCGGTGTTCGATCGCTTGGTTCTCGGTGTTAGAGGTGCCGGGAACAGATGCAGCATCCACCTAGGTAAGTTTGAATTAAAAAAAAAAACAGAAGCTCAAGCTTCCCTTTTAAGGCTGTTTATCCTTCATTTTCATTTCTAAATGTGTTGCTGTTGGAGATATATCCTCCCTTTCCATCCGGGGAAACTGTTGTCACCAGAACAGAAAATGAAAAGAAATCTCTGTAATGGAGCCCTAATTCTTTTACACTTTATCTAAAACTAAAAAAGGCAAATGATTTGGCTGGGTATATACTTTAAGGGAGCAAATCTAAATTATTGTTTTAGTACTTAAAGTGAACCTGTGGCCTTTTCAACATTTTTGGATGTTTTGAACATTTTTAGACATTTAAGGAGAGCCAAAACGTTTTTTTGTTTCATTTTAGAGTAATGGAGGGTTATAACCGCGGTCAGGTTTTTTTTTTTTTTCGCCGTCTGTGTCCCATCACTGAGATTTCCCTTTAATTCCTGTCTCATAGCCAAAGAGGAAGTGAGAGCAAATCCCTGCAAATTAAAGTGGAATTTAAGGGGAGGTGACCACTAACATGCCACAATTGGTTTGTCTTTTTTTGAGGGGGGCAGCTGGGACAGGTTCCCAGCTGTACTCCCTGTCCTGGTGCCGTGGAGCCGGAAGGAAGTTCACCCCCCACCCGGTGATCTTCTGGAGCACGTCACAGGTCCCAGAAGATACGCCGGCCATTCACAAAGCGCAGCACGACTCACGCATGCACAGTGCGTGCCCAGCTTTGAAGCCAAAGCCGGGCGCCACACTTGTGATGCCAGCGCCACCGAGGGGAGGGGGAGAAGAGCGAGCCTTTGGGCGGTCGCATCGCTGGAGCCTGGGACAGGTGAGTGTCCAGTTGTTAAAAGTCAGCAGCTACACTTTTTGTAGCTGCTGACTTTTAACTGGGTGAAACTCCGCTTTAACCACTTCAGCCCCGGAAAGTTTTACCCCCTTCCTGACCAGAGCACTTTTTGCGATTCGGCACTGTGACGATTTAACTGACAGTTGCGCGGTCATGTGACGTTGTACCCAAACTAAATTTGCGTCCTTTTTTTTCCCACAAATAGAGCTTTCTTTTGGTGGTATTTGATCACCGCTGCGTCATTTCTGATCGCCGCTATAAACAAAGAAAGAGCTTCAATTTTGCAAAAAAAACTATATTTCTTACTTTTTGCTAAAATTCAAATCCAAAAAAATATATATAAAAAAAATGTTTTCATCGGTTTTGACCGTTTTATATTCTTCCTCATATTTTTGTTTAAAAAAATCGCAATCTGCGTTTATTGATTGGTTTGCGCAAAAGTTGCCGCGTTTACGGATGATGAGAATTCATTTCTGGGTTTTTTTTTATTTTTTTATTTTTTACTAGTAATGGCAGCGATCTGCAATTTTTAGCGGTACTGCGATATTGGGGCAGACATGTCGGACATTTTTGACACTTTTTTGGGACCAATGACATTTATACAGCGATCAGAAATTTAAATGTCCACTGATTACTGTGTAAATGTCATTGGCAGTGAAGGGGTTAACCTGCAGGGAGCAATCTAGGTGTTAACTGTGTTCCCTGATTGTGTTCTAACTGTGGGGGGGGCTGGGCTACTATGGGCATAAGAGATCTAACTGATCCCAGTGACAGGGATCAGTAGATCTCTTATGTCTCCATTGAAAGAGTGGGCAACATGTTTACATCGGCGGTTCCCTGCTCTTTGGCTCTAGCAGCTCATCGCGGCTCGCCGGCGGACAACGGGTCCGCCCGAGCCACGGGCACACTCCTCCGAAGTGTGTCGGGCACGAGAGCATGCCGGCGGCGGCGCGCGCTCGCCCCCTAGCTGCGCCTGTGCGAATCGCTGCCTTTTTACGTCTGTGCGCGGTGTGGAACTGGTTAAGGGTATTTCTCAGGGATCCCCAGGTCACCAGAACTAGTGTCACCATTGGATGATTTCCCCTCTACTAATTTTCTGGGGACAACCCAAAATTAGATATATTCTTTTACTTTCACTTTCAATGATAATGGTAAACAGGACAAGTAGGGTGAATCTCATTAACGGGGGCACAGACAGCAATGAAAACTGATGGGTGTTCTAATCCCTCTCCACTCTATCCAAAAGTAAAAAAAAAAAAGTTTCGCCTTTAGTTATACTTTAAGTATATACATATACTTAACAAGCAGTACATGAGCTTTAAAACAAGCCACCCGTAGCTTCTGCCCTTGTGGAGCAATTCAATGTCAAAATTCAGTGTAGTTGGGTTCTAGTTACTTTCTCATCACCTCAGCCTTCTTCCTCTCCTAGCAGGCTCTCTGCTTTTACATAAAAAGACTGGAAGGCCTGCTGAGAAATAGACTAGAACCTGACCACGGTGCCTCTGGAATAAACTTTATGGATCAAACCCGAACACTTTCACGGCGCCCAACAATTTTTTTATAGCATAGAGTTCCTTTACACTGTAAGAGGGGACTCTGCAGACTCTGATGTAAGGGACAACTCTGGAGACTCTGACATAAGGGATGCTCTGGGAACCCTGATTTAAGGGGGAACACTAAGAACTCTGATTTATAGAGAGGACTCTGATGTAAGGGGGAACACTGTGGCCTCTGGAGTAAAGGGGAACTCTGGTGTAAGGGGTGCTCTGAGAACCCTGATTTACCTTAGTGTACTCACTCAGAGACAGGACAGAAAAGGGGGGAGGGGGAACTTCAAACACAGACAAGGATGGATGGTGAATTCCCTCACCCCTTAACAGTCAGCACCTCTCATCCAGATGTACTGTATCTGCGACTACTGGACTTCAAATTTCCCACCCCCACTTTCCTTTTCGGAGTAAAAGCGCCGGGGACTGGAGTGTGGGCAGACAGAGGGGTAGGGGTGGGAGAAAGAGGAGCAGATTGAGCCCTCTCTCCTCTCCCGTCAGTGTGGGGGCGGGGGTAACTGTTAGTGGTGGCTTTGGGCAGTGTGAAATAGAGTGTAAAAGACACTCTTGGCTTAGACAACTGCAGCCAGCAACCCTGCTAGGAAGCCATAGTACGGTCTGAATAATGTGTCCAGGTTTCGGGTGGTCTGAAACCCGAACACATGATTCAAAACCCGAACTGTCCGGGTGAATCCTGGACAGGTGGCAACCCTAGTCTGCACCTACAGAGGTCAGTGAGGATTTTATTAATTGTATTATTTCATGCTTGTTAAAAATATATAAATGGTTCAATGTCCACAGCCCGGCCACAGGTTCCCTTTCAAGCTAAGTTTTTGGAAGATGTAATAAAACACCAATTCATTCAACTATTCATGGAAACGCAGGCCGGACTAGTTCCATGTCAACCAACATGATCCCCCAAAGACAGCCAATCAAATAATCAATAAATGAATACACTTACACACGTTTTGTCAAAAAAAATTTTGACCGCAGCACTTTATTTTGGTTTGAAAAATAAACATCCTTACATTACATTTAAACATCAAATTCAGTAAATAACAGAAAGTGCTTAGTCATCAAAAATTCAAGCACAATCACCTTTTTATACAATAACAAAGATCCGTAGGTGACATAACCACAAATAAGTGCTTGTGACGCAATGGGGGGAAGAGAAGCTCACTTGTTGACTAACCATCGGGCACCTGTACCAGGGAAGCAGCCCTTTATTTAATGAGCCCCATATCTTCCAAAATTTTTTGCCACACCTGATTGGACACCTTTACCTGGGCACTCAGGCATGGGGGAACATTTAAAGGGGCAGTACACCAAATATTACTATATTAATGTAAACTAATTTTTCAACACAAATTAGCTGGTTTAAGCAGGCGGCAATGTGGCCATGCAAGTGTGACCAAATACAGTGATACCTCGGTTCACAAACACTTCTGTTCATGAACAACTCACAGTTCACAAAAATTTGCTTCGGTTCATGAACACGAGGTGCGGCCATCTTCCCTGCTCTGACACGTTCATATTGAGAAGAGCAGTGCAAGATGAGAGTCTTAGGAGAAGCTGTCCACTCACATAGGGGTTTCTGCCCCCTGAATACCATGAGGGTGGGCTCACTTGATTGAGAATCATGGAAAAACAGTTCATAAATGAATTCTACAACTTTATCATGCCCTCAGATGATCTTTCCCTGGATGCACAGTGCTGTTTTCTGGCCCCTAGATTAGTTATTTAAATTGGGGTTTGGGATTGTTTCAAACAAGGATTTAAGAGGAGCTATAGTTTTTTTTTTCTTTTTAGATGTACACAAGGGGTCAGCTTAACCACTTGCCGACCGCCAACCGCAAGTGGTGCGATATCGCAAATCACCGTCATCTGACGGCGGCTGCGAGATTGCGCACTGTGAGCGCGCCCACGCGCTCACTGTGTTCGGGGAGGGCCAGGGAGCGGGTGCGGCGGCTTCGATTGCCGCCGGCTACCCGCGATGCCCCCCCCGGAGTGAAAGAACAGAGGTCCGTGTAAGTAAACACGGACCTCCGTTCTGTGAAGGGGGAAGGGCTGTGATTACAGCCTTCCTCTACACGGAAGCTGTGATCGCTTCCCTTCCCCAGCTAGGGCAGTCCCCCCATACAGTTAGAACATGCCCAGGGAACACAGTTAACCCTTAGAGTGCCCCCTGCAGGTTAACCCCTTCACTGCCAATGGCATTTACACAGTAATCAGTGCATTTTTATAGCACTGATCGCTGTATAAATGCCAATGGTCCCAAAAAAGTGTCAAAATGGCCCGACATGTCCGCCCCAATATCGCAGTACCGCTAAAAATCGCAGATCGCCGCCATTACTAATAAAAAATAAAAAAAATAAAAACCCCTAAAATTAATTCTCATCATCCGTAAACGCGTCCACTTTTGCGCAAACCAATCAATATACACAGATTACGATTTTTGTAATCGCAAATATGAGGATGAATATAAATCGGCCAAAAATGGTGAAAAAAAATGTTTTTTTGTATTTTTTTTTTGGATTTGTATTTTAGCAAAAAGTAAGAAATTCGTTTTCCTTTTGCAAAATTGTCGCTCTTCTTTTGTTTATAGCAGCGATCAGAAATGACGCAGCGATGATCAAATACCACCAAAAGAAAGCTGTTTGTGGGAAAAAAAGGACGCAAATTTTGTTTGGGTACAACGTCGCACGACCGCGCAATTGTCAGCTAAAGCGACGCAGCGCCGAATCGCAAAAAGGGCTCTGGTCCTAAAGTGGGAAATCCTTCCGGGGCTGAAGTGGTTAATGTAAAAGACTGTATGTAATACATGTTTAAAATCCTTTTTTTTGTACATACATTTCATAATTTTATATATAAACAAAAAAGAAGCTCATAACGGATTAACCTATGGGAAAATTTGCCTCGGTTCGCGTCCAGAGTCGTGGAGTGAATTAAGTTTGTGGACCAAGGTATCACTGTACCTACTTTAAACATTCCCTAAATGCAAATTTAAGGCAGCTAGCTTAAGTATCTGTATTTCATGTGTTATCAGTATCCTGCAATCATCTGCACACAGAGCCGGCGCTAGAAAAAATAAAATAAAACTTCAACATTTTTAAAAACAGTACAAAATATTAAAACAACAAAACATGAAATGGCTACATTACTGCAGCTAACATCATCCAATTCTGCAGCATGCAGAGGTATGTGGAACATCAGCGCAGTGTGTAGGGAACATCGGCGGCAGTGGGAAGCAGGCCCAGACTAGGACAAAAAATGCACCCGGGCATTTTAGACTGAGCAGCCCATTTTTTTTTTAAACCAAATTACAAATAATGACAACTACTGGTTTCTCAATGTCTTTTAGTTATATTTAGTCTGCTTCACACCATTGGTGACAGTGGTTGTTTATTTTTGTTATTTTGTTTTTTTTTCATGATTTTTTTAACATTATATTTATTTTTTAAAGTTCTATTTTTTATTATTATTTTTAGTACCCTCGTTGGAGGCCTTTGGTGAAGTATCAGGGGTCTAAACAGATCTCTGATGTTTCACCTTTGAGACAGAGAAAGGAGATTGAGGACACAGCCCTCAATCTCCATCCCTGGAGCCTCAGCAGCACAGAATGTACAGAGCTTCCTGTTCATTCATAAACGGAGGCATAGTAATCATATTTTACTATATCTCAGTTATGAATGAAAAAACAAAACAAACAGAGTCAGTGATCGGTACAAATTAATTTCAGACAACGAAGGGGCTGGTAAATGACACATTTACTGGCCCCTTCCCTGCTGTCCATCCTGACAGAACCCCCTTAGCAGCCAGTTGGAGAGGAGGGAAGCAGACAGAGCTGCGGGGGAGATGAGGGTGGTCAGGAGAGAACACAGTAGGGCTGGGAGAAAGGAAACAGTGGGCACAGAAGAGATCAAAGCAGGTTGAGAGAGATCAAAGCGGGCTGGGAGAAAGGAAACAGCAGGACTGGGAGATCACAGTGGGGTAGCAGGACCTGGATAGGAAGGGCAGCTGCTGGATTCCTGCCTGAGGGAGAAGAGGAGAAGCCAGAATTAAACAGCTGCAGGGGATCAATTTCTGTACATGCCGCTGTCTTGTTAGGGCATGCTGTGGCTGCGCCCTAGGCAGCAGTGCACCCTAGGTGGCTCCCTAGTTCGCTTAGTGTTAGCACCAGCCCTGTCTGCACAGCAGCTGTAAGCAGGGCTTTTTTTCTCAGAGAATAGGTGCAGGAACTCCCCCTTTCCGAGTCATCCCTTGTCTCTGCCCCCTACCCACCTCCGTGCACCGTTGCTTGATTCCAGCCCCCCTACCCTCCACCCAGTACTGCCCCTTTTAGAGAATATAGAACCAAGTAACATTTGTGGTTAGATCCCCCCAGCAACAAGGACCACCTGCAACAAAACACCCTCGCCCCATCAAAAATACATAGCTACCAACTGTCCCTGATTTTGATGGACTGGCCCTGATTTGGAGCAATGTCTCTCCGTCCCTCTTTCCTCCTTATTTGTCCCTCATTTTGGTCTGATCTTTATAGTTGTATATCAAATGCACTTTTTATCTATCAGAAAGTGTTTCCCAGTGCTAACCTTTCATCTGATTTCTAAATTGCTGCATTTGTAAATTCCAAATGCCAATATAAAGAAATAGTAGTGGTAAAAAAAGCACTTGGGGGTTCAACAAATCTTGTTTTTTGTACAATTCTCCTTTAAGGGGGCGTGGAAAGGGGTGTGTCCTAAGCCTGAATACTTTTGCTGATAGGTGTCCCTCATTCCCATCTCAAAAAGTTGAGCGGTACAAAAAATAGACTTCGGGCAGCAACAACAAATCTCCCCACAGCCAGCATCAATAGACCCTCCAGCATCCAGCAATAATAGACCCCTCTCTCAACAGCAGATTACTCCCAGCAACAATTAACCCCCCAAAAACCTACAACTTACCCCCCAGCAACAATAGATCCCCCACCAGTAACAATAGACCTCCCCAGCAACATCATCAGACCCCCCTGCAACAATAGATCTCCCTAGTGACAATAGATCCCTGAATGGCCAGCATAAATAGACCCTCCAGCACACCCCAGCACCCCTTGCCATTACATACATTCAGTGCTGGAGGTGCTAGAGGTGCTGGAACTGCGTTCCCCTATGTTCCTGCTGAAAAAAAGCCCTGGCTCTAAGACTGGGAGGGAGCAGCACTTGAAACCAAACAGGCTTGAAACAAGAAAATAGGGGAGAGAAACATGAAACAAGAAAACAAGGGAGAAAGCACAGTAAGAATATTCTCACCAGCATGCTCCTGTTCTTTGTCAAATCAGCAGTTTTATACTGCACAGAACCTGCATATAAAATCAGTAAATGTAGATGCTTCTGCGTACATATACAGAGAAACAAGGTTTTAAAACATTAACACACATTACTAAAACTTACATGAAGCTGATCACCTGTTACTAAAATATCAATACTTTATATGCATACTCAAATATTGTATTGTAACTATAACTGAAATATCCTAATGTTGTTCTTGTTTTTGGCATCCATTTGCCACAGGTAATAAAGTATTGAATTATAGCATCATATAAAAGAGCTCAGTTCTGTCCATATTTAATCTGCCCTGCAAAGTGTGGCAGAATTGATGCATGCTAATTATCCCAGTGGAAGCACAGGAATTCTACAGTGGAATGTCAGGAATGATCATCTGTTCCTTTGACATGGTCCAGTACTTCCCAAAGTATGCGGACAAGTGCTAAGTATTTGGAGGTGAAAATTTAATTGAGAGTGTCTTATATCATGTCATATTTGACAGTTTTACGATTCCTGAAAGCTTTACATACACTGTGTGCAGAATTATTAGGCAAATGAGTATTTTGACCACATCATCCTCTTTATGCATGTTGTCTTACTCCAAGCTGTATAGGCTCGAAAGCCTACTACCAATTAAGCATATTAGGTGATGTGCATCTCAGTAATGAGAAGGGGTGTGGTTTAATGACATCAACACCCTATATCAGGTGTGCATAATTATTAGGCAACTTCCTTTCCTTTGGCAAAATGGGTCAAAAGAAGGACTTGACAGGCTCCGAAAAGTCAAAAATAGTAAGATATCTTGCAGAGGGATGCAGCACTCTTAAAATTGCCAAGCTTCTGAAGCGTGATCATCGAACAATCAAGCGTTTCATTCAAAATAGCCAACAGGGTCGCAAGAAGCGTGTGGAAAAACCAAGGCGCAAAATAACTGCCCGTGAACTGAGAAAAGTCAAGCGTACAGCTGCCAAGATGCCACTTGCCACCAGTTTTGCCATATTTCAGAGCTGCAACATCACTGGAGTGCCCAAAAGCACAAGGTGTGCAATACTCAGAGACATGGCCAAGGTAAGAAAGGCTGAAAAACGACCACCACTGAACAAGACACACATGCTGAAACGTCAAGACTGGGCAAAGAAATATTTTGGAATCTTTTTAGTCAGAACTCTATAAAGAAACGGGTCAGAACTGCAAAGTCGTACACACAGAACAAGTCACCACCAGCAAAAAGTCGGAAAGAATGG
>BLSH010403357.1:38055-57605 GCA_018402905.1 Glandirana rugosa | reverse complement strand
ACTCACATTTAATTAATTTCTGTCCATTTACATGAACTTTACACTAATACTACGTGTTTTATATTGTCTGTTTATATTGTCTGTTCCTGGGGTCCGTGAGCGTGTTGAGGTGACGTACAGTGGATGAGAAGATGGACATGTAAAGAAACGGGTATCTGGTTACTATGTTACCCTACATTTACTGTAACAGTACACTACAATTTGATTGTTGTGGAATAATAATTATATAGGTTATTTTATTATGTCCCTCACGTCTTAATAATCCGTTCAACATAAAAACTCCTTATTAAAATAATATATTAATGAGTTTTTGGAATCATTGAGAACATGGTTGTTGTTCAATAATAAAATTATTCCTCAAAAATACAACTTGCCTAATAATTCTGCACTCCCTGTATTATTTTATTGGATATATTAATAATAAGGTGTTGTTAGTTTAACATCACATGACAATGTCATTTACATCCCATTGTATCATTGGTCTATGGGCAAAGAAATGTACAGGTAGAAGAGTAGGTGACATGCAGTGGAGTTGTGCGAGTGCCTGGGGTCCTTGTCTGTTATATTTGTCTGTTATATTTTGTGCATCATAATCACATTTCAAGTACATTTACCTGTCTTTAATTAATTTACACTCATTTTCAAAACTTAGCTTTTTAGGTGTGTACTGCACTATATATCTCTTATTGAATAGGTTTGCACAGTGCACTTCTTGACTATTATTTGGTGAGCATATCAACTATCAAAGTGTATTTTACTGATTCACACATTTCACTTTGGTACAACTGATTTGTTTATGGTTGCCAACATTGTTCCTATATTATTTCTATTTTATGCAAGATATGTGGGCGTGCAATATGAAAATGTACAAACTAATTTGGTTATAAATAAACCTTAGATGCACTGCATTTTCCATTATGTTTAAATTTATTTTGTTGCTGCATAACTGTTTTTGTTCATAATACTTTGTGTACAATAGCCAGAGTTTAGGATTAAATTATTTTCATTATTTATTATTTTAAGATCTCAAGCCTGCACAAACGATGTATTATGTTCTGTTCTTCATGCTTTAACAGTATTAAATTGCATAACATAAACATGCTTAATTAAGCAAAAATGAAAATTGCAGTAACACATGGTAACCAAACAGAAGTAAGCTTTCGTGCACCTGACTTCATATAAATGGAATCTTATGTAGTGCCCCCATAATATAGGTGCTTTACTTTTGTAGATTTTTTATAGGAAAGGAAAAATCTAGTCAGGCCTGACTGTAAGTGCAGGCCTGAATGTTTTGATCTGGGCTAGGGGAGTGGCTCAGGGAGGGGCTGGAGATAGAGGGAATGAACACCCCTGGAGATTCCTCCCCCTTGAGCTTGGAAAGTTATGGAAAAAGGGATGGAGGAGGAGGTGTCGCTTCCTGATGTATTACAAGGAGCCCTGACCAATCCACAGGCTGGATTGGCAGGGGACAGACCTCCTTAAATACAGCAATCTGGAAGAGTGAGGATGTAGTCAGGAGCTGCGGATCAGGCCTCTCCCGGGAGGGAAGCCCCCAGTCTTCGGAAGTGTAACGGTCAGCAATTAGTGTGCTGGAGGAGAAGTGTATATACCAGAGGGGTATATAGTGGTTCTATGTTCTATTACTGGGCATCCCATAGTCATCCCTAATCCCTATCCAAGTTCAAATCTCTAAATAAAACATCAAAAACAAAGTCCCGGCCTGTTCAGTGACTTTGGATGTGTGGAATTTGTGTGATTGAGGGCAGCGGGCAGGTGGACCAAAACTATCAGCCACTCTTAAGGGAACACATGGCTACACTTATAAACTTATAAACTTGTTGGATTAGCTTACTGCAATTATCATGCAATCAACGCACCCACAAACTGCTTTAGGCCCGATTCACACCGGTGCAACATACGCTCCGACTTTGGGAGCACATGTTCCATGATGTTTATAAATCAATGGTTCCCTATGAGAGCTGTCTTAACTGGTCTGACTTGTGTCAGTCCGACATTGAAAAAGGTTCCCGTACTACTTTGGTACGACTTGGGCACAATTTCAGCCCATTAATTTTTGTTTCAGTGTTTTTATTAAAGTTTCCAGGAGAAAAAGAGGGTACAAACATTCAGATGGGATATTTTCCATCACTTATACATGTAATGGTAAGAACATAGGTACAAGGTTGAACTTAAACAATGCAATAGCTAAGGAACAATTATAGTCAGACCATGAAAAGAATGGAAAAGTGAGTAAGTGGAGCTCTGAGGCAGTCCGTAGGAGATACGCCTCTAGACCACCTGAACACCCCTGATGGGAACAAAATGTAAGCCCATTGATTTGAATGTAAGTCACATCCAAGTCAGATCATCATTTTAAGTGAACTGACTTGTGCTCTGTGGATTCTGAAGGGGAACCCCTTGGCAAAATTTAAAAAAATGGCATACCAGACCCTCTGGATCTTACTGCCACCCCCCCTCCTGGAGCAAACCAGGCCACGTGTCCTCAACATGGGGGTGGGTGCTTTAGGGCAGGGGGGGCTCTGTGCCCCCCCACCCCAAAGCACCTTGTCCCCATGTTGATGGGGACAAGGGCCTCTTCCCAACAACCCTTGGCGATGGTTGTGTGGGTCTGTGGGCAAGGGGCTTATCGGAATCTGGAAGCCCCCTTTAACAACTCATTCACCCAAAAAGTGTAAATAAATAAAAACAGTACACAGGTTTTTGACGAAGTCCTATATTAAGAATAAAGAATGTCCCCCGTCATAGCTCCAACGTGTCTTCCTTCTCCGTTGATGTCTTCTCCCCCCGGTTCTTCTCCCCCCTCCGGTTCTTCTCCCTCCTCCGGTTCTTCTCCCTCCACTGATGTCTTTTTCATCTGGTTCTTTTCCTACACTGCTGATGTCTTCTTCCTCCGTTTTTTTCCCTCCACTGCTGATGTGTTCATTCTTTGGCTCTTCTCCTTCCGCTACTGATGTCTTCTTCCTCTGGTTCTTCTGCCGGTTCTTCTCCCTTCGCTGATGTCTTCTCCTGATGATAGCTCTATGCCAGCTCTATTCTCTGCTGGTTCTTACATAGCCATGGGGTATGGCCATCCAGTGGCGTCATTTGGAGACCCCGCCTCTTGTGACGTCATCACCCGCCGGGGGCATGATGGGGCGTGGCCATCAATCTCCTTCTTAGCACATGAAATGAATGGCTCACTCTCAGGTCCGATTTTTATTATCTACTAATGAATACTGAGTCACAATAATTTTTTTACTTGCTAGAGTTCAACTTTAAAAATCAAACTCCAAGTTATTTACAATGAATTCTGTAGAATAATGGATACTATTTACAGCTATCTATGTACACATGAGATTAAAGGAGCTTTTTATAATTTATTTCAAAACTGTGCCTTAGATATATATAAACTTTTTTTTAATAGACGCTTTTATACTGTACTGTTTGGATGTGTTCTAAAGGGTTTCCTAATGTATGCAGGTATACATTTTAGGCATGTTGATCTTGGCAGTTCTTTATAGATAGTAGTAGACTGCTTCCAGTATTGTTAGAATAGAGGGGTTAAAACTGAAGGAGCAAATACCCTATCCCTATGTATAACATAGGATACTAAATGCTGACTCACCCTGTTATCAGTCTGGGGTTTCTAAAGCCAATGAGAACAGAAAAGTACAATGGGGTTTTCCCACAATCCTGGCAGTGGTGAGACTGTCCAGGCCAGGAGCAGGAAGGGGGCTCTATAGGGAACACACAGAGGAGTAATTAGTAATCAAAAATGTGTTTATTGAAAACTATATATATATTGAAAAATTATGCATACAGGAAAATCACAGACTAGTCCATGTCAATAAAAATTTAAGACAACGTTGTAACAAGTAGCTAAAAGGTCAGATACCCAGGTTCACAAGCACTCATCCATACATACAACACTCAAGCCCATAGATGGAAAAACACAGTCCCAAATGGTGGTATTGATAGCACACGGTCCTGATGCTATGCAAAATATAGATGCAGGAGGGGTGGGGGGGCTCAACAGCCCATGGGTATGATGGTGCTAGCAGAGGGGAATGACAGCATTGTCACCGCTGGGGAGTGTCCGGAGCTGGGGATACCGAGATGAATGGGGACCGAACGGACAAGGGGATGATGGATGGAGTAGACCGACACAGGAGATTAAAAATAGTCAATAGGTGATGGAGATGCAGGCAGGGTGTGCCTGGCTAGACAAGGTATGGAGACTAAGTAATGCAAGCGGGAACAATGTCCCATGGAACGGTGTCACCCGTTCAGCGGTTGTGCAGTGTCCTTTCTGTTTCTCCTGTGATCGCGGCACTTTTTCTGCTATGCAGATCCCCATAGTGAAGATACTTCCGGGATGGAGGAATAGATGGTGGGAAGTCCCCTGGAGTTTACTGTGTCCCCTGTGTGTGTGTAGTCCATCCGTCAAGGGGTGTTCCGGAATGTGTGTAGCGGCAGCAGGTTCTAAAAGCCGCTGGATTGAGCTGGAAATGCCTGGGTCACTGATGTCACATGACGTGATGACATTGATGCATTTCACCCACTTTCGATCACTTGGGCTTCTTCAGGATACTGGGGAAGTGTTGTCTAGGGGATTTAAAGGGCCATAAGTCTCTACCCATCAAATTCACATCTGCACTTTCCACAGTAATGAGACAATCACACCACATTGGATAGTTCAAGCTGTCATTAAACTTAAATGTGCAAAACGAAGGAATACTGCTTGCAGAGTGTTGAGTATTAAAATGAAATTTGAGCAATTTCTCAATCATTTCCACTACATCTCATATTTCAAGCAGACCGATAGATACCAGGTCCACAGCCAAACTTAAAGTGAAGCACAACCCTACCCAGATCTGCAATAGCAGAGTAGCAAAGGGAAGAGGGAATGGAGGGGGGAGTCCGTGCATGAGGAAAGGGTAGAGGGTAGGTCAGGCAGAAAAAGTATGCACCCATACCAGGTTAGACATTGGGTGGATAATGTACATTGTAGGTGCAATGTTCCCTAAATCAATATGCATCATATTGATACTCAGGGATCAAGAAAGACCTGGAAATCACACTCAGTGTTGGGTCCCTTAGGGACCATAGTTTTCAAACAGAAGATCCACTCCTTTTCCTTCTGCAGGAGGGCCTTGTCAAAATCTCCCTTGTGGTTAGAAAGGGTGAGTGCAAAAAAGCTCTTAATTTTTAACCCATTGGGGGATGAATTGTGAAACCTATCAAAGTGTTGAGCAATAGGGGTACGTGAGGACTTTCAGTATGTCTGGGAGGTTTTATACTCCTCCGATGCTCTCCGATGCAAACTTGCTGTTGGGGTTTTGTTTTGCCAACTGATGTGGCATCGCAGTTGGTGTTTTGTTTTGTCAAATACTGCTTCCGATATTGTCTAAGGAATGAGTTGAATAGAAAGGCAAAAGCAGAACTATTATGATTGGTCTTAAAATTGTTTGTAAGTCAATGATTAGAATCGAAAAATATTTATAAGTGAACAATAAAATATTTACAGCATAATGTTCCTCAAGGGTGCACTCATGTGCAAAAGAGTGTCTACCAACTTCATGTCTGAACTCCTGCAGTGATTTTGACATCCATGAGTGGCTGTTTGTGGAACATTCATGCTAATAAATAAAGGTTATTGCAAGGTATATCATATGGGTTGATATACTAAAGGCAAATAGGCTGTTCACTTTGCAAAGGGAATTTTCCCGAGAGCTGAATGAATAAGGCGAGGCTCTGCTGCCCTCTATCATCCCAGTATGTGCAAGCATTTGCACATCAGCATACCAGAAATGTATACACCAACATTCCTGTTTCACTGATGTGAAGACCCAATGTGTTTGTCATGCAATGTACTTTTCATGTACGTTAATCATAGAGACGAATGGAGGTCCACAGTACACCGATGAAGACTGTCAACTTTGGCACAGGAATGCAGAAACTAAGTTCTCAGATCTTCACACCATTGTAAATCACCCTTAGGGTAGTCACCAGTAGATTAAATAACCTTTAAGCTTCTTGTTTGTGTTGGATCATCCATTGGAGAGGTTTACCTGTACTAGTTTGTGACTTCGCTTCCACCCACAAAGCTATAATGACTGTGTCATTTTTTGTGTAGCTGGACCCCACAGGTACTTGAGTATTTATTATTATGGAATATCCATTGGTGAAGCATGACTTTGTACTTTGACTTTATAATGACTTCAGTAGCATTTAAGATTTATTAGAGCTCATCACTAAGGTTCCTTGAGATATAAAAAAAAAACATTCTCAACTCTTCTGTTTGGGCTCCAATAACCACTGCCAAACACCCAATCTCCTTTTCTTCTATTGGAGAATTACACCTATCTGGTCAGATGTTCCTGCACCCCTTTTTTACACCAGGTTTCCCTTACTAATTAATAGATAAATCGATTCCTGGCAACTATGTACATAGGTTCAGCCTTTTGCTCCTACTAACACCGGACAATATATACTCCAAGATCTTGATCAAATAGTGAGCATCTGGTGCTACTAATAAAAAGTATTTTCTAACACGTCAGAATAATTAAAAGTTACAAAAAATATACAGTAAATAGCAATATTCATGTTCCACAAACACTGTTCAGCCATGATCTAATAAGCTATTTTAATTATATGAACAAATTATTCTAAATAGGTGCGCTTATATAAATATTTGGTTTAAATTTAGGCCTAAAATGCCCCTGCCTGGTCGGAACGTTAACTATTTTGATTTGTATTTCATACATTGTTTCAGCAATGTTAATGTTGCATAACTATGCTTCCGCCCCCATGAGCTCTGGCTCAAACTTAGCTTTGACTGTTCTGTGGTTACATTTTTACATATTAGCTACTACTAAAGAGGCCAAGTCTATTCTAAGCATGCAGTGTGTCTAAAATGTTATCAGATAGACTTTTTTACCTACTGTTGGATCAACTGAAAGCAAAACATTTGAGCAGCCATATTCTGGAGAGTAAAGATAAGGATATAGAGAAAGAGCACATTCCACTTTTCACACACATATAAGAAAAGGTCACATACGACAGTTGAGACTTTTTTAAATTGAAAATTAAACTCTGTATTTACTATGCTCAAAATGTTGACTCAAATACTCACCTGCTATATACTATGCACATTTGTAAATATACAAAGCTGCAGAATTTTTTGTTAATATCTATAGGGGACCCTTCCCTGCATTGGCTATTTTCTGGATAAGGTGAACCTAGCCTTTAACTCTAGATTTTTTTTTTACTACATACCTGTCATGCAGGTCTTGAGCTCCAAGGGCTTTCCTTTAATATACTCAGAAAACAAACGTGACCAGATAATGTCTACATACAGATATATACAATGGCAGAAAATGAGTTGCTTTTGGCTAAATATAAACCTCTATAACTATACTCAAAATAATAGGGACTTGGGTGCAAGACTGTAGACCTCAAATTCTTTGTATTTTAGTTTATCTCAAATTACACTAGGAGGCAATTTTGGTTTATCCTGTGCTGATTGATCTGTCCACTACATTTTGTATAAACTGTTCAAACACACAGGGCAGCCATATAATAACAGAAAAAGGGTTTATTTTCCCAAAGGCAAACAAAAATAATGCTTCCAGCAGCAAACTGGAAAAATGTCTCTTTAGCACAACAGCATAATAAAGTCAGCTTATCTTCAGCAAAAATAATACAATATAGTGTCTCGCAGACTCAGGGCTTTTACCCGCAGGAGGGTTATAATAGTCCAAAGAACTCCTAGGTCTCTGCCAGTGGAGACACAGCTCTCAGTAGTGCTCAACAATTTAGGAGCTTTAACAACTTCTTCAGACACCTGTCTCACTTGCATACTTCCATTTAAGCAGCACATAGATTATATGATTTTCTTTCCTGCTACCACTGGTTGCAGGTAAAAAAAAATCGCTTTATTCCCCCATCAACACAGCCAGTGTTACTGAACCAACCAAGATTCAAACCATCTATGCCCATTGTAACCCACTCATGTTCCTGAATGTAAAGCCTTCCAACAAGGGTAAAGTTACCCTCTACTGCCTCAAAAGAAGGTGTACAACAATACAAGGGGGAGATATATTGCCCATCCAGGATCCATCCCTGATGTCCTGTACACCCCCCCCCCCCCTCCCGCCTCAACCCAGAGGTGGTGGAGGCTTCATGAGTTACAATATACTTGAGAGAGAGCATCAGCATTTTGATTGTGTCTCCTGGGTCTATGCTCTACCACAAAGCTACACTCACTGGCCACTTTATTAGGTACACCTGTTCAATTGCTTGGTAACACAAATTGCTAATCAGCCAATCACATGGCAGCAACTCAATACATCTAGACATTTGGGCGTGGTAAATTTGGCTTGCTGAAGTTCGAACCAATCATCAGAATGGGGAAGAAAGGGGATTTAAGTGACTTTTTTTGGTTGTTGGTGGCAGGCGGGCTGGTCTGAGTATTTCAAAAACTGCTAATCTACTGGAATTTTCACGCACAACCATCTCTAGGTTTTACAGAGAAAGTTGTGTGGATGAAAATGCCTTGTTGATATCAGAGGTCAGAGGAGAATAGGCAGACTGGTTTGAGATGATAGAACGGCAACAGTAACTCAAATAACCACTGGTTACAACCAAGGTATGCAGAATATCATCTCTTAATACACAACACATCAAACTTTGAAGCAGATGGGATACAGCAGCAGAAGACTAAACTGGGTGCCACTCCTGTCAGTTAAGAACAGGAAACTGAGGTTACAATTTGCGCAGGCTCACAAAAATTGGAACATAGAACATTGGAGAATGTTTCCTGGTCTGCTGAGTCTTGATTTCAGCTGCGACATTCATTTGACGTAAACAACATAAAAGCATGGATCCATCCTGTCTTGTATCGACGGTTCAGGCTACTGGTGGTGGAGTAATGGTGTGGGGGATATTTTCTTGGCACACTTTGGGCTCCTTAGTACCAATTGAGCATCGTTTAAACACCACAGCCTAACTGAGTAATGTTGCTGACCATGTCCATCCCTTTCTGACTATAGTGTACCCATCTTATGATGGCTCCTTCCAGCAGGACAATGCATCAAGTCTCAAAGCTCAAAACATCTGAAATTGGTTTCTTGAACATGACAATGAGTTCACTGTACTCCAATGGCCTTCAAAAGTCACCACATCTCAACTCAATAAAGCACCTTTGGGATGTGGTGGAAAAGAAGATTCACATCATGTATGTGCAGCCCCCAAATCTGCAGCAACTATGTGATGCTATCATGTCAATATGGACCAAAATCTCTGAAGAATGTTCCCAACATCTTGTTGAATCTATGACATGAAGATTGAAGGCAGTTCTGAAGGCAAAAAGGGTTCCAACTCGGTACTAGCAAGGGGTACCTAACAAAGTGGCCCGGTGAGTGTATAGTCCTAAAGAGGCGAGAACTAATGAGTCACTCTAGTGTTTGCTTACTTGTTTAGTCTCATCAAGGGAGCATGGTCTGATACCAAGTAAAATATCCTGCCCAGCAGAAAGCACTGCAGGAAGTCCAGAGCCCACTTTATGGCCAGACACTCTTGTTCCAAAATGTCATAGTTTCTCTCTGTGACCATCAGTTTTTTGATGAGAAAAATGATGGGGTGATCTTCTCCATTGACCTATTAGGACAAGATGGCTGCCAGTTCTTCATTCAAGGCATCGGCTTGTATGATAAACTCCTGGGAAAAATAAACATCAATTTGCACTGGATGTTGGCATAATGCGGCCTGAAAGTGGAACTACACCGCATATAGGCACCGCAAACCAAAACGCTGTTTCATCCATTTTTAATATTCAAAGCAAACGCACCAATCCATCCATGTCTCCATTCTTTGTTTTCTTGAGAAATCACTTTGAATACACTAGGGCAGAAACAATTAACCGATACAATCAATTATAATCAATAATAATAATTTCATTAACCATTAGTTGGTCAGCTGATTGGTTGGCCTTTATGCAGAATGCATTATTTGTTTTACATATCAGGAAAAAAGTGCAAAAGTACACTGTCGATACTTGTCAGTAAGTGCATGAGAACATGTGAATGTGAATGTGTGAGGAGCAATGATTCATGGGACATGTAGTCCTAGGCACCTGGGCAGGAAAAGGAAGTGATTTAAAGTGATTCTAAAAGCAGAATTTTTTTTTACCTTAAAGTGGTTGTAAATCCTTACATATACTAAATGAATTGACTGGTCTCTATTGATACACAGAGATTAAACAAATTCTCTTTCATAAGTTGTATCTGTCTATCTGCAGTCTTCATTTCTCTATATATGTTCAAAGTGCTGAATTTAGTTGTTTGTCTGAGAGTTCAAAAAAAGGGAACAGAGAGCTGAATTGATACTCTGCAGAGCTCAGTGGGAGAGGTCTGAGAGCTGATTGGAGGGAAGAGACACACCCCCTTCACACAGCTCACAGGAACAGAGATGAGGCTGTCAATCAGTTGAAGATCCCTCCTAGTCACCTTACCTTAGTATGAAGCCTTCTAGCAGAGTGCTGTCACCACTGAGAGGGCTGATATCTTCCCCCAGTCTGTCATCTGGATTTGCGCGCTCTGGCTGTGTGATTGGTCAGAGCCGCTATGACGTCACTCCCGCATATGCACATGGGAGCCCTCGGTTCCAGCACAAAGCTCTGAAGGTCCAGCAAGGTATGCTGAACTTTCAGAGTGCATGCACCAGTGAAGTCACCGACTGCATCAAGGGTGAATATCTCCTAAACGGTGCACGTTTAGGAGATATTCATTTTACCTACAGGTAAGCCTTATTATATATAGGCTTACCTGTAGATAAAAATCACAAAGCGGGATTTACTACTGCTTCAACCCCTTATAGTATTGATTATCTGCTGTTGTACTATAAAGGGCTAATTTTTGTTTTTTAACCTCATCATGACAGCTAAATGTCTTAGTGACAACAGGCGCAGAGAACTTGCACCAAGCTACCTGTCTATGACAAGGGAGCCTGTCATGCATAATGTTATATTACAGTCCTGTCTGAAAATCTGCAGAACCGTTTTTTTAGTTCTCTTTTAGTTTTTTTTTCTTTCAATAAAAATTTTGATCTATGAGTCTGATATGTACCAGATTCAACCTCTATATATATCTCTTCTGTTATTCTCAACGTGTGTAGATATTTTGTTCCCTAACTTAACCAGCTGCTTACTTATATTTACCACTGCATATATTGAGAGGGGATATGATTTCAATGTACAAATACTGTACTGGTGACCCCACAGTAGGGACAAAACTCTTCCATGCAAGGGAGCACACACAGACACGCCACCATTCACTAAAATTAGAAGAAAGGCGATTTAACCTTAAACTGCATAAAGAGTTCTTTACGGTAAGAGCAGTGAGGATGTGGAATTCTCTTCCACAAATAGTGGTTTTAGCTGGGAGCATAGATAATTTCAAAAAACTATTAGATGGGCACCCAAGGGACTAGAACATTGAGGGATATACATTGTAGATTGACTAAAAGCACACACATAGGTTGGACTTGATGGACTTGTGTCTTTTTTAAACCTCACAAACTATGTAACTATGTATCTATGTAACTATATTCAAGAAGAAATTGTCTTTTTTTAAACTTCACATATAAACTAAATTATACAACATAATTTTTGTGAGGTTTTTATCCAATTAATCGTTTAATCAAAACAATATTTGGCCAACTAATTGATTATGAAAATGAGTTAATTAGCAGCAGCCTTAGAAAACACCACCTAGCATGTCTGGCCGTGGTCATCTTAAGTAAGGGCAGAAGATTCATGTATCATTTACTTCCTGGAATCAATTTGCTCTTGGCTCGGGAATGCAGGCAGGAGGGTGTGCTTAGCTGAGAAAATCCATCCTCCCCTCCTGAAGACTCCTGGGATGTATGACATTTGCCTAGACCTGGAAACCAGGAAGTAATTGAAGAAATGTAAAAAAAAAGTTTAAAACAAGTAAATATGATATACAATATCTCGCAAAAATGAGTACACCCCTCACATGTGTTTGGGGTTGTTATCAGGTTGGAATAGTGCCCTGTGGCCCAGTCTCCAAAGGGAGGGGGATCATGCTCTGCTTCAGTATGTCACAGTACATGTTGGCATTCATGGTTCCCAAAATGAACTGTAGCTCCCCAATGCTGGCAGCACTCATGCAGCCCCAGACAATGACACTCCCACCCCCATGCTTGACTGTAGGCAAGAAACACTTGTCTTTGTACTCCTCACATGGTTGCTGCCACACACGCTTGACACCATCTGAATCAAATAAGTTTATCTTGGTCTCATCAGACCACAGGACATTGTTCCAGTAATCCATGTCCTTAGTCTGCTTTTCTTCAGCAAACTGTTTGCAGGCATTCTTGAAGAGGCTTCCTTCTAGGACGACAGCCATGCAGATAAATTTGATGCAGTGTGCGGCATATGGTCTAAGCACTGACAGGCTGACCCCCCACTCATTCAACCTCTGCAGCAATGCTGACAGCACTCATACATTTATTTCCCAAGGACAACCTCTGGATATGACGCTGAGCACATGCTCTCAACATCTTTGGTCGACCATGGCGAGGCCTGTTCTGAGTGGAACCTGTCCTGTTAAACCTCTGTATGGTCTTGACCACCAAGCTGCAGCTCAGTTTCAGAGTCTTGGCAATCTTCTTATAGCGTAGGCCATCTTTATGTAGATATAAAATGTATGTAGCAAGCTGCGCTAACCCTTAAAAAACAAAACAAAAAACAAGCACAGCTGCAATTAGTGAGTGAGAATTCTACACCTAAACAATATTTAAACCGAAAGAATTGCGCTTGTGTGTTTTATAAAAATTGTTACATAAACCATGAAAGCATATGTGAATAAATCAATAAATATATACTGAAAAAATACAAATCATATAAATCTAGTGGTAGAGAAAGGTGTAAAAAATTAGTCCAAATTATAGTCCAAAAGGATCCAATCCTGTGATAGGAAATTGGTGCTGAAGAATAGGTGAATCTTAGCCAGATACCATAAGCATACATACATCCACCACACCTCCACTCTTGTGCAAAGTATCCTTCACCGAATAAGATGTACCCTTACCGGGACTACTGGACCCCTTGTTATAGGGAGTCACACTAACGAATCACATGACACTGGGGAGGGAAAATGGTTAATTGGGCCCAATTTGGACATTTTCACTTAGGGGTGTACTCACTTTTGTTGCCAGTGGTTTAGACATTAATGGCTGTGTGTTGAGTTATTTTGAGTGGACAGCAAATTTATACTGTTATACAAGCTGTACACTCACTACTTTACATTGTAGCAAAGTGTAATTTCTTCAGTGTTGTCACATGAAAAGATATAATAAAAATATTTACAAAAATGTGAGGGGTGTACTCACTTTTGAGAGATAATGTATGTTTCTATCTATTTCTATCTATTTACTAATGTTAGTAGCATAAGGCTTAAAAATAATCAGTGTTGATTGAGAGAGTGAACTTCAAGTTTCAGGAAAGCTTCCTCTGCATGAGAATTGCACTGAATCATCATTGACTTTCTGCCCTTTGTTAGGTCGGTTAATGGTGCAGCTAAAATGGTGAAGTTGGGTATAAACTTTTTGTCGTACCTATCCATACCTATAGATTCTGGGCTCTGCTTTTAATTATGGGACAGGGCCAACCCTCCCCTACGCACAAGGTATCCCAGAAACCTTGCTTCCTCCATTCCATTAGCACATTTATGAAGGTCGACAGTGAAACCCCCTCCTCTCAAAGAATCCAGCACTGCCTGAAACCATGAAAGATAGAAATCTCACTCTATGTTGAATATACAATGTCATTCGGGTAGATTGAGGTACATTTTCGACAAAGGTGTAGTATTAGAGCTTATATAAATCCTTTCTGAAAAACAGCCAACATGCTGGAACTCTTTTGTTGGTCCTCATACCTTTGTGCCTGTATTTAGCCTGTATTTGTATCTGGCTGGTCCACACCAGCTAATGGAGTATGTCCTCCATTGCACTGAGTGCACTGACCCTTTGAATGTCAGTTCAACTTAAACAGCTTTCACAGCTGCAGCACTGGTGCCTGCATCAGAGCACCAAATGTAAAGTTCATGAGGTCAGTGATCACCAGCACAGAGGCATATTCATACAAAAGGCTTTATTTAACAAAAGGCAAACACAATAATGCTTTCAGTCCAGCAGCAAAAGAGAAAAGTGGATTTTATTCAAAACAACATAAAAAATAAAGTCATCTTGTCGTCAACATAAATAAAACAAGATAGTGCCTCACTGACTCAGGGCATGTACCAGTAGAAGAGGTATCACAGTCCAAAGAACTCTTGGGACTCCCCCAATGAAGACACAGCTCTCAATAGTGCTCAACAATTCAGCAGCTCGAACAATTTCTCCAGACACCTGTATCACTCTCATACTTCCACTAATCCGCCTATGTTCCCAAGTGTTTCCTGAATATAAACCCCTCCTGCGGGTACAATAGGGGGAACTATAATGGCCATTCAAGACCGATCCTTGAAATCCTGTAAAGTACATAAATTCATATGGTATATGTTTATTTATAGTAATTGACGTTTTCTAATTCTGTGTCATGCCTCCTCCAGGTCTGGGATGAGACCTTGGCAAAGTCCGCCGAAGCCTGGGCAGCCGCCTGCATTTGGGACCATGGACCTCCTTACTTGATGAGATTTCTTGGTCAGAATCTCTCAGTTAGGACAGGAAGGTAAATAATTATTTTTTACAATGTACTTTAGAGAGGAGGAGAATGCACATGCATAATATCACTGTGAAAGGTTCACCCCCTCCTTTGGTCTCATCTTAGCTAAACGTATATAAAATAGATGTATTGATTTTATCTGTAAGCTCTGAATTGGGTGTTTGGAAGTCATTCGTTGGTCTAGGTCCAATTCCTTTTTATTAAAAGTCAGCTTCTCTATCACCAATCCCCCTGCTGCACTAAAGCCTGTCTCTGATTTGACAGGTGTAGCAGGGCAGGCTAGCACCTCAAGCTTATACTGGGTCACCTTTAACCAGTGGTACATCTTTGACACCCAATTGTTGGAATGAATGCTTTTAAGCATTTTAGTTGCACTCTTGCTGTGCCTGTCTGTGTTTGCTTGACCAGGGCAAGGTCAGCCTTACAAAGAAAAAAAAATATATATTTTAAAAAAATTTAAGTTTGTAAATAATCTTTACAAAAAGAAACCTAAAAAAGTTATGGTAGGTGTAAAGACGTTAAAATTAAACTGACCAGGGCTCTAGCTAGAGGAAGAGGGCTGCTTTGGCAGCTGATATGGCAGCATTAGAAGTGCCAAGCTTGTGATGGGTTCATGGGGTTTAGAGACACTTTTTTCTACTCCAGCAAAAACCTGGCATAGGAAGGTGGTTACTAAACATGTTGGCGTGGGTGTTAGCATGTAATGCTTTGAGCTTTAAGGTTTCACTCTGGAAAATTTGTTAAATGGGATCCCCTCACGTGGGATTGGGATTTTTACAGGCAAGCTGAATAATAAATCATAATATGTAAAATTATAAAGATTTAATGATATACATTAAAATAGTGCAGTTGCTGCATTACAGTTCATATAAAACAGTATATAGATACACATATTTTATACAGATACGTCTGGTAATTGTAGTTTGTGGACACTCCTTGGCCCGACGCGTTTCAGGATATTCCCTTCTTCAGGGGCCGTGATTGGGAGAATCACAATTCTTCAAAAATCACCATACAGATGTATATAACCACAATCTAGTGTGAATACGTTGAAAGATATATATGTGTATATATACAGGCCACTAACACAGCACTGTTGTGGCTGTGTAATCTCACATGGGCTGCCACCAGCACACCACCCCCATAGTCACCACTGAACCTCCATGGTCGCCGGGCCAACCGCACCCACGTCCTATACGGCAATGGGATCAACAATTGCTGCGATCGATCGTATAACTGTCCTGACGACTCCGCGGCAGAGACACACACACACCACGCCAGAAGCAATTCCATCCAATCCTTCAGACTCTTGGTCGTCACGACAGTTATACGATCGATCGCAGCAATTGTTGATCCCATTGCCGTATAGGACGTGGGTGCGGTTGGCCCGGCGACCATGGAGGTTCAGTGGTGACTATGGGGGTGGTGTGCTGGTGGCAGCCCATGTGAGATTACACACCTGGCCAGGTATGACTCTAAAGTGACAATAAACATGTCTGGCCTGATGGGCGGCACAGTGGTGTAGTGGATAGCACTTTCGCCTAGCAGCAAAAGGGTCGCAGCCAGTTCAAATCCCAACCACGACACTAACTGCCTGCAGTTTGCATGTCCTCCCTGTGCCTGTGTGGGTTTCCTCCAGGTTCTCCGCTTTCCTCCCACACTCCAAAGACATGCTGGTAGGTTAATTGGATCCTGTCTAAAATGGCCCTAGTATGTGTATGAATGTGAGTTAGGGACCTTAGATTGTTAGCTCCTTGAGGGTAGGGACTGATGTGAATGCACAATGTATATGTAAAGCGCTGTGTAAATTGACGGCGCTATATAAGTATCTGAAATAAATAAATAAATAAATCAAGGAGCTGATGTCTGCTGCCCCCTGGAGCTGTACTATCCAGCCATTGTACAGTATTTGTGGCTATTGGCTCTCAAATAATACACTCTAATTTATTTTTCAAGTTAAAACCCTCTCTCTGTCTCTTTATATTTGCTGCCTATTCAAGGGTTTGTGTATGGTCCTGACACTAGACAATTTCTACCAAACACATACCTGAGGACTAAATTTGAATATTTTAGGAATAATTGGGGATAAGGGGGTGGGAGGGGTTTGGAGAATGTAATATTGTGTTTTTTGTGCACTCTGTTTTGGTATTTTATTCAAATTTAAAGACAATGCAGTGTGGTAGTTCAAATAAAGAAGCTCACAAACTATACTACTGAACTGTTTGCCACTTGAGGAAGTTGAGAACATTATTATTTTTTAAACAGTAAACTTTTTTATTTAGATTTATTGTGGATGCTACCTCTCCCAGTCAATTCAGGCCTATTGTTGCTTGGTGAAAAAATTCAGGTGTCGCGGTCAAAACTACCTGAAAAAGCCTTTTTTTCCAAGTTGATATCAATCCTATTGGAGTGCTACTGCTGTATTTGAGCCAAGCTAAATGTAACATTTAAACAATCAATTACACATCTAAAATATGTAGTGCCAGAATACAGGGTTGTTGATGCTATCTGTAAGAATCATACTCTTCCATAACACCACATGCAGCTTAAAGGAATCACCCAAAGATGTTCTTTAAAGGATTTCTGTTTTTTTTTTTCATGTAGCCCTTGAAGTTTCAACAAAAAGGACCCTCTCTCCACTATATAGTATTGTAAAAATTGTTTTGCCTTGTTAAATGACCCCAAGAATATTTAGAAATGTACCTTGGTAGGTAAGGGGTTAAACTTGTCATAATTGTTGTTACCGTGGTCCATTACCCAGTAGGCCACCATTTGGCCATCAAGAGAAACAGTAGCAAATCTGTTCTATTTGGGCAATGCTTCAGGCATAGCAATCCTCTCAAAGGCATTTCGAAAAACATTTGCATCATCAGTTAGCAACATCTTTTGCATAAGGTCAGCTGGTCTACTTGCAGTGCTGCTATGGGCAGCAGAACCCACCTCCTGTCTGATGGACAGCAATCATCTCTTTAAGGCACTAACAGTTGCCTTGTTCTTTCTGTAGCTGGGATCACCACTGCCAAATGATGTCTTGGCAGACTCCCAAACTGGGGGATCCTGTTTAAGTATGAGTGGAAGGGACTCACCCAGGTTGTAAAATCCTCTCCAGTTACATAATTATATCTTTCATTTTAGCAATGCCTTTTATTGAGAATCCCATATTTCAGGCATACTCACAAAGTCCACATCAATTTGCACAAATCCAACAAAATATTGCACTTTTACTTTAAGTACTGCTGAGACAGACTCTTCAGTTCTCAAACTTAGGTTACTGTCTCTTCTGTAATTGTTGTATGCATACACAAAGCATAATAACAAACATACAAAAAGCATAAAAACAAACTCAAACATCTTTTAGCCTTTTGGCTAGTTTGAACACCTGTCTGCTTGGCAGCCTGCCTGCAAAGGCCACACAGGCTTGGAAACATGCTTCAGAAGAGTCAGCACCAGGGATAGGCAAGGTGTCCACTCCCGGACACCGGTGTCCGACAGGGCTGCCTGTGGTGTCCGCCGCTGACTTTTTTTTTTTACACATCACTTTTTTTTTTTTTGTAACTGTATCATCATCATGCGTCCCCCCGACTCCTCCTAGGCCGTAGGAAGACAGCCAGCGAGTGTGGCGCCACCCACTTATCCTCGTGTGGGCTGCGGAGTGATCTAGGGCAGGGAGGGATTGGTCGGATGGTGCATGCCTTGGAGTCGGCGGAGAGGAGAGAGACTCAGAGACCTGTGTGTGGGCAGCGCAGTTGCACGGGGATGGTCACTCGCGGCGGGAAGAAGAAGTCGCGGACTCACTGCAGCAAGACAGAGGAGCGGAGCTGCCCGGAGGACTAGGTGCTACTGAGCCTACCTGACTCGAGTCCACTCCTGAGGAAGAGACTGTGTTGGAGTGACTCAAGCGAGCAGTGCTACTGCCAGGCAAGCAAAGTAATTTTTTTTTCATTGCCAGTGAGGCTTGTAGATTTCACAGGGAGCCTGGGAGGGACAGGGCCTGGACTGGGTGTGGTGATCTGGCCTGCCTGGAAGGGCTGGGGCTGGCTGGGCCCTGGATGGTCTGCAAGTAAAAAAAAAAACATGATTCAATCTGGACACTAGTAGCACTGACTAGCACCTGGCTGGCAGTCCTCCTGAGGCCTGTACATTTTACAGGGAGAGACAGGGACCCTGTCCCTCCCTGCAGTGTGAAGAGACAGGGACCCTGTCCCTCCCTGCAGTGTGAAATTTATAGGCCTCAGGAGTCACGAGGACTGCCACCCAGGTGCTAGTCAGTGCTACTAGTGACCAGATTGAATCATGTTTTTTTTTTTTACTTGCAGACCATCCAGGGCCCAGCCAGCCCCAGGCCTCTCAGGCAGACCAGACCACCACACCCAGTCTGCAAGTTAACAATCATGATTCTGGGGGTCCCTTCTCAGTGGCACTTCCCCACTGACACCAGTGAAGGGGCACTATTCCGCCCACTGACATCAATGATGGGGCACTATTCCGCCCGCTGACACCAATGATGGGGCACTATTCCGCCCACTGACACCAATGATGGGGCACTATTCCTCCCACTGACACCAGTGGTGGGGCACTATTCCGCCCACTGACACCAATGATGGGGCACTATTCCACCCACTGACACCAATGATGGGGCACTATTCCTCCCACTGACACCAATGATGGGGCACTATTCCTCCCATTGACACCAATGATGGGGCACTATTCCTCCCACTGATACCAATGATGGGGCACCATTCCTCCCACTGTTATCACGGGGAAGTGACCACAGTCACCCCTTCACGGTGACTCTTCCCTG
>BLSH010403357.1:8565-31886 GCA_018402905.1 Glandirana rugosa | reverse complement strand
TTTGACTCTTATGTTTACCATAAAAAAGATTATCACTAGTTAGTCCAAAGTACATAAAAACAGGCCCTTTTGAATTGTTCCCTAGTCTAACCAGTGATACCCTATTACCGACAAAGGTTAAAAAAATGATGGGGAAGTCTTGTGTTTAGACCAATATCTACGTCAGAGACGTTGGGAACAAGGATACGGTGACCTTGACGTTACAACATTTTTTTTTTCCAGGTTGAGGTCACTTTACGTAGAACACCAAACCTTGGTGTTTACCAAACATCTGTTAAAAAGTTGACGGGTCTAATACATACTGACACTTGACGTAGGGATATATAAATGGCCCACCCTGTATATTATGAGCTGGCTGCTTGGAAAAGTTATGAAAATGTTCAAACTTTACTTCAATTTATTCATATATATTGGAAGGTAACATCATTCAGAGAAGCCAATGTAAATGCTAGCTAACATTGTTTAAATGATTTGGGCCAAGTTTTCCCAATCTTTTCATTTTTGAATCTTAAGTTTGATGACATTTCAGTTGTCGGTTTTCCTTAGGGATGCAGTTCACAGTCATACATAATCTGGGCAGTTGAAAAATTGTCTACAAACCATTTGTGGTTCCAAACCACAAGATGCATTTCACTGGAGTTGGACCTTTTTTTTTTACAACATTGCAGTTCCAGTGGCATAGGAACAAGGGTTGCAGAGACTGCATCTATAACCAGATTTGTGTTCTGAAGGGGTAGTAAAAAAATTGGAAACAGCCATTATCCCATAGTGACCAATCTGATCCCTTGTTAAGTTTTCCCGGACAAAAATACATGAAACCTGATTGATCACTATTAGAAAAAATACCATTTGTATTCTCAGTTTTGTTTCTCAATTTTTTTTAAGACAGACCCTATCATGGAGACTTCCATCAGTCATCAGGTGAATACAAAGAGTCTGTCTTTCCTCATGCTTCATGACTCACTAAATAATTTTTATGACATCATTGCACTATGTAAAATCTGCATGCATTCATCTTATTATGGCTGAGTAACTTTAATCATTAGCAATTATATTTATTTAGGTAATTTTGAGATGTTCTATAGGTTGCTATGCATGATAAAAAAAGCCTTGGTTTAAAAGATATTCTACCTTGCACTCAAAATTTGCCATTGAATGGACCTCTACTTACCTTCAGGGCCTACACAAAGAAACAACACTGTCCAATTCCATCCTTGTGTTGCATTTAATACTATTACTATAGGGTTCATTCAGAAATATGAAGTCATAACTTCAACCCAAGTGGTTAACCACAGTCATAAAAGACTATGTTAGTTCTAGGGGGTCTAGATGTGCAAGGATTTTACATCCTGACTTCCTAATAATTAATTTTATATTTGGAAAAATGTTTCATTTAAAATAAAATTATTTATAGCTTCGGTACTCCTACCAGATTGCTATCAAAGTACTTAAAGGATATGTAAAGGTTTGTTTTTTAAAAAAAAAAACAAACAAACATGTCATACTTACCTCCTCTGTGCAGTTGGTTTTGCACAGAGTGACCCTGATCCTCCTCTTCTGGGGTCCCTCATCGGTGCTCCTGGCTCCTCCTCTTATAGAGTTCCCCGTTGGAGAGCCGCTCTCCCTTGAGGCACCCGTGCTGGCATTGACACAGACAGCAGCACTCAGCTCCGCCCTTGGCTCCCGGAAACCAATGGCTGCACTGCTATCAATCTATCCAATGAGGACCCTAGACACCGGCTGGAGTGGGTGTGCTCGTCCCCATTTCTGGAATGATTGTGTTCAGGTAAGTAAAAGCAGGGCTCTGGGGGGCTGGTGCACTATGGGAGATTTTTCACCTCAATGCATAGAATGCATTAAGGTGAAAAACCGCAAGGGTTTACAATCCCTTTAAGACTAGTTCACACTATAATTTTTTTCTGTTCAACCCAGCGGGTTGAACAAAAAAAAAATGTTCAGCTTGGAGCCGCTATACTAACTAATCAGAGTTAATATAGCAAACTCCCCCGCTGAGCTATTCAGTTCTGACATGGGACAGCCCCCTGCCAGAGCACTGCGATCAGCACTCTCCGCTATTGGCTGAGAGCTCTGATTGGGAGTTGGTCGGCTGCTGGTTTTCCAGCATGCTTGTCCGAAAGAAGCCAGCCAAGTGGCCAGCTTCTGCCAGACAGACCAACAAACACACGGGCCGAATGTTGGCCAGTTTGTTTTTTTCTTTAACTTTATCCATTGTTTTAGAATGGTTCATCTCTTATTGTTGTGATTGCTTTAAAATGACAGTTGCAGATCAAAGATACACATGTTAATTTAGTTTTTATGCTGTTTCCACAATTACAAACACAGCAGTGAAGAAGATGGCATCAACAAAATCTCCTACCAGCAGTTCTTTTCACTAGAGGTCAGGTGTATCAGAAAAATGAGTTCCAAATAGGTTTAAATTCTCCATACTTTTTGACTAACAGAGGCCGTGGATACTATTTGAATTTTTTTGTAAATGAGTAATAATTGATTATAGTCATAGTTCCACGATATAAACCTCCTATTACTCCTGCTGCCAATTTTACCACACAGGTGAAAGCACAAAAACCCTTTTTAACTCACGAAATGTGGTGGAATCCATTCTCTGGATCAGAATATCTCCACATTATACTTTAATAATAATGGCTCTAGATATTGTTGTTGGTTGTAAGAACCATCTCATGCTTTTTGAAATATTGTTATGTTTTTTGCCATTGATACCTTATGCAACAGATCATTCCTAAGCTCAACCATTGTCATTGCCGGGAATCCCTTCCTAAATTAACAGTAAAATCTTCTTTGACCTATAAGTAACTAGGTCCCCTTCTGTCTTCCTCGGTTATAGAGGAAAAATGTTAATTTGCCAAATCTTTATAATAGTCTTTGATACATTTAAACATGTTAACAAAGGTGCCCCTAAGACATATTTTTTTCATAAAACGAGCATTCTCATTCTGTTTGTGTTTGATTAATTTAGTTGTCCTCTCTAAGTATATGTTTAATTGTGGATACAATAATTTTACCATATATTTTAGAAGTGATTTATACTGGGACAACGCCATACTAGTATGACTTTGTTCTAATTACAACTTACAGACAAGGTATTTCTTTTTAATTGTTAGTAGAACATCAGACACTGAAAAGTAGTATTGAATTGTTTCTCACTAATTGTTAGATGTTATTATCAACAATATTTGATCATTGAACATATACAATACAATAACATTGAAAAACTTTACCATGCATAGCAACCTTTAGAACCTTTGTTCCAGGGTTAAACTATAATAACTATAAATGCATAAAATGTAAAACTTTATTTTTTTTTTCTTGGATTGAGTGAGAATTTTTATTTTTGGTTTTCTCTCCATTTGGGCAAATCTTCCTTACTTTCTGGTTAATGGTCAGGTGATTACTGATATGGGAAATAAGGGTAAATCTTTCAAATTGGAATGCCAATGGGACTAAAACACATTTATCATGTCCCCATTAGGGAGATTTAAGTCCTAATGAGAGGCAGTCATCAAGACAGGAAGGGAGAGGAAATAATCTATCGGGGACACAGGCCTTAATCAAATCACTGTAGAGCAGTGTTTCTCAACCTCGGTCCTCAAGTACCCCCAACGGACCATGTTTTGGGAACTTCCCTTCCCTATTGATTTAAACCAGCTGTGCAAGGTAAAGAAAAACCTGAAAACATGGCCCGTTGAGGGTACTTGAGGATTGTGGTTGAGAACCACTACTGTAGAGGATGTAACCCTTCTACATGCTATTCAAAATGATTTGTTGCATTTACATAACCTTGGGGTGTGTACATTTAACACTAACTTTAATTACCATGGAGGGATGTGTGTTTGCTCATAAAAAAAAATATGCAATTAATTTTGGTAGGTGCTAGCTAAGTTATTTAATGTTATACTCAGACATAAATTTTGAGCAATGCAGCATGTCTATGTATTTTTAATATTTTTTAACATTGTGACCTCTGATAGCTAGAATTAATCAAATATGGTGCAGGCAGTTAAAATAGGTGCTCAACAAAAACTCTGGTGCTATGTGCATATACATATCTAAACAGGCATTTTATTATGTGTAAGTTTTATGCAGCTGCATCTAGTTATTTCATTCAAACACAAATACTTTTCTATAGCATGTGGACATGTGTTGCAGAAAGTAGCAAACATGGTGTTTTCTGATCTCAGTTTTTATACGCTTTATGTTTTTGAACTTTACTCAGTGTAGTTTTGCATCTATTAACATGGATTAACATACTTTATATCCATCAGTTTACATGTATGTTAATGCATTAACATGCATATACATGCAATTACATCAACTGACATGCATTTCCTACATCTGATGTACACTGTACATTGGCAGTATATGAGTAGATCCAGCCCTCTCTATCTACATATCAGATATCTGGATGTTTAGTGCCAATGTGCAGCATCCACGTTGCTTATTAGACATTATCATTCGTTTTACAGTGACCACATGCAAAAACAGATGCAGTAATTGTATAAAAACATAACATGCAGTACTTTTAATTGGAGATGATCAGTTGTTGAAATGCCATATAAACTGTTTCAGTCACATACACAAGGAATTTATTAGTCTAAATGATCTTCCTTCATAACTGCCATTTGTAAATTCTAAACATACATTATCTCCCTTAGTTAAAGCAAGAATAGTGTTTCTGAGAAAATATGAACCCTAAATGCTACTTTTAATATTACCGAAAAAGATTGTAGTTGTTTTTTTAAAAAAAATCCTTTCATTAACCACTTCCCACGGAAGTCATACGTTGGCCCTTTAACATTACATATCATTGTTATGGCAGCAGAAAGTGTATTTTTTTTTTTTAAATTGTGTTTGTAAGACCGCTGCGCAAATACAGTGTGACATAAAGTATTGCAGTGACCACCATTTTATTATCTAGGGTGTCTGAAAAAATATATATAATGTTTGGAGGTTCTAAGTCATTTTCTAGCAAAAAAAAAAAAGATTTTAACTTGTAAACAACAAGTGTCAAAGATAGGCTTGGTCCTTAAGTAGTTTAAAAGAGACATCTGCTTAACAATGTGTAATAGAGGGACCAATTGCACTGTAAAAAAGTCAAATATTTCTGTTGGCTTTCAATGACTTACATAGTTTAATCGTTGATCTCTCCCATCAATCTCTATGGAGCTTATAGTCATGCCTGTACACTGCAGCATAGGCACTGAAAGTAAATTAAATGTAGACAAGGTAAAATACCTAGGCAAGGGGTCCATACAGGGTTGTTTAATACAAATATACACCTGTTCTTTAACCACTTCAGCTCCAGAAGGATTTACCCCCTTCCTGACCAGAGCACTTTTTGCGATGTGGCACTGCGTCGCTTTAACTGACAATTGCGCGGCCGTGCGACGTTGTACCCAAACAAAATTGACATTTTTTTCCCCACAAATAGAGCTTTCTTTTGGTGATATTTGATCACCTCTGCGGTTTTTATTTTTTGTGCTATAAACAAAAAAATGCGACAGTTTTGAAAAAAAAACAATATTTTTTACTGTTTGCTATAAAAAATATCCAAAAATATATATATATTCATCAGTTTAGGCCAATATATATTCTTCTACATATTTTTGGTAAATAAAATCGCAATAAGCGTATATTGATTGGTTTGTGCAAAAGTTATCGCGTCTGCAAACTATGGGAATAGATTTATGGCATCTTTATTATTATTTTATTTTGTTTTTACTGGTAATGGTGGCAATCTGCAATTTTAATCGGGACTGCAATATTGCAGTTGACAGATCGGACATTTTTGACACTTTTTTGGGACCGCTGACATTTATACAGCGATCAGAGCTAAAATAGCCACTGATTACTGTATAAATGTCAAAAATGTCACTGGCAGGGAAGGGGCTAACACTAGGGGGTGATCAAGGGGTTAAATGTGTTCCCTCGGCGTGTTCTAACTGTGTGGGGGCTGGGCTGGCAGGGGCATTACAGATCTCACTGTTCCCGAATATAGGGATCAGTAGATCACTGTCATGTTCCCTGACAGAATGGGGATCCTCCATGTTTACATTTGTGGTTCCTTGTTCTGCCTCTGTATTAGGCGATCGCAGGTCGCTGGCGAACATCAAGTCTGCCCAACCTACGGGCACACTCACGCAACTGTGGCTGTGCGAATGGCCGTTTATATACGCTGATTCGTGCAGGGATGCCAACCTGCAGCAGTAAATGTACCTGAGCCAGTCGGCAAGTGGTTTAGCACATTGTAGAAAATACTAAATTGCATCTTTTGCACTCTCATTTACTAACATTTTCTGTATACACACTTTCTTTTCTCCAGATTGTCAGTAGTATTGTAGTGGTGATGGCTTACCCATCTAGGGTTGTTTTCTAACTATTACAACATCCTGCTTGAACGAGTCAATTAAAACCTAGGGCATTGGCGGGATGATGATGCTGGGGGAGCATGTGTAACTGCTTATTAATTTTACTTTTTTTAAATTATTATTGTTACGTGAGTTTAAGCACTCATTTCACTGAGCTCTTATTTTTTTATACTCTTTGCTTAACTGTTCACACTACACAATTGATAGCAACATATTTATTATTATTTGCAATTAGGGAATTGATTTGAAAATATGGTCTATATTACCAAAGCCAAACATATAACTTTTCAAAGAAAGATGGATAAGAAAGGTAACTGCTGATGAATGGTTTATTTTGTTGTGTGCAAATTAGAATTGTAAATAATACCTGTTTTTTATTAGGTTTTTTGATGTTTGATTGTTTAAGCACTTTTAGAGGCGGAGCCTGTTGTGACAGAGCACTAATGCTAACCAAACATGCAGTGGTTTTCCATTTGGTATGTGTGTGTAAGTGTTTTCTTCTTCAGCTGGGGCTTTGCTAAAACACTAACCAACAAAATACAGCAGGCCTAAAGACTGTTGCCCATTCAGCCTAAAGAACATGTGTAAGGTCAGGTACTGATGTTGGAAGAGAAGACATGGCTCCAATTCATTCTAAAGGTGATCAGTAGGGTTGAGGTCAGGGCTCTGTGCAGGCCACGTGAGTTCCTCCACACCAAAATTACCAAACCATGTCTTGATGTACAAGCTTTGTGCACTGGGGCACAGTCATTGTGCTACAGAAAAGGGCCTTCCAGAGACTGTTTTTACTTGCCTGAAAGCACACAATTGTCGAAAATATCTATGTATGCTGTAGCATTAACAGTAACCTTTACTCGAGCCAAGGGATCCAGCTTGATCCCTGAAAACAGGGTTGTCCACAATTTTTTTGACAAATAGCGTATTAGTATTGCTGATCATATTTTGTTGGAATTTTTACATCTCAGTCATTTACAACCGCCAAGGTGGTGAAATAAGTTTTCCAAACAATTCATATATGCAATGGGGTTGATTTATTAAAACTGCAGAGTGCAAAATCAGGTGCAGCTCTGCATATAAACAATCAGCTTCCATTTTTTTTTGTCAAAGCTTAATTGAACAAACTGAACTTCAAAGCTGATTGGCTACCATGCACGGCTGCACCGGATTTTGCACTCTCCAGTTTTAGTAAGTCAACCCCACTGTGTTCAATAGAATAATTTATGAAATTAGCATAATTGTAAGGATTGAATAGAATTTGAATGGGGCGCTTCACCCATCGGCAGAGTTTATTTGTGTCCAGATAGAGTGTCCTTTAAGCAGGTACAGGTGAAGAGAAAGAGTTCTGTATATTGTATTGTAACTATAACTATTATAGGAGACAACTCATACTGAAGCAAGAACAATCTGCAGCTCTGATGTAGAAACCTTTTTTTTTTCTTTTAAAATTTTTTATTGTTATGTAAAATAATGCAGATCAGTTTGCAATATAAAGAAAACCTAAAGCATACAGGCCTTCAAAGGATGGAGAAACCTCTGAATAAATATTGCACTATTTTTTCAATCTGCCAAATACAAATATCAGTTATTGTAAAACAGTATATGTGCACTGCTCTGTATGAATGGCAAGTTAGGTAGGTCCAGTTTTACATTAGATACCTTTTGAAGTATGGAAAAACTTATGCACATATTCGTTTTTTACCCTGTCATTTACAGGACTAATTAGAGGGGCATTAGTACATGACTGTCTGTGTGTGTGTGTGTGTTATATAAGAAAATGTATAGAAGGTCAATCTTATTGTACATTAAACTTTTTTTGAAATTACGTTTTACAGACATAAGTATTGTTATGTATTTATGTTCAAATGTGTTTTTATATAGAAAGTATTTATTAGGTCTAGAAATTTCACATTTAAGTGCATACATTCCAACAAGATCAATAATAAAAGGAAAATACTTGTATATTTGCCATTATTATAAACTATAGAATTGTAAAGCTTATTCATATTTGCTGTTGTTGATGCACACAGTAACACAAGCCTCAATCTTTAGAGACGTTTAACTGTGTTGCTTGTTATCAGAGGAGTTCATTCATAAAAACTAGTGCAAAGGAAGGCAAAGGTGTACTTTCTTTACTGGAAGTTATCACCTATTTTTTTACGGGAAACATCATCGTATTAGTTATGTCTGTGTGTTAATAAATGAGTTCCATAGTAAAATTAATACATTTACCCATCAATGACATGTAAGCAATTCTGAATGTAACTAAATGCAGCTGAATAAACAGATGTAAATAAATCTGGCATGTGACTTTTTGAATTTCTAAGTGTTTCTTTTTTTTTTTTAAATATATTTTATTGAACATTTTCAAGGTGTACATCAAAGCATGAACATTTTTCTTAATGGCAGATATCGATAACAGTTATTTGGGATATCAAGATACAGCAAGGCAAATCACAATAATAGAACCAATGGCGCATCTGATGAGTCAACCAAAAATGGGGGGATATGGAAAACACAATAGTAACATTGTGGGATGGTGCTGTCTTAGGTATCCGAGTTACTTAGGATCTGTGAGGGGGGATGTCTCTGTAGTTCCCAAGTGTGGCTTAGGTTATGGGGTATAAGATGTCTCAAAAAAGGTTAGGGGGGTTGAACGTCAAGGGAGTGTTTAGGGTGGAGTGTGTACAGGAGCTTGAGTCTCGGATTTTGAGTTTTCCTAGAGAGTTAGATAGATCTGCTTTTAAGTACCAATCTGAAAGTCTGAAGGGCTGCATGAAGACATTTATCTCTTCTGGGTTGTGAGAGTACTCTATAAAAAATAAATTTCCTCCATCGCCTAAAGAATTTCTTAACACGGGTGAGGTTCGTATTTATAGTGTCCTGTTTTTCTAGATAAAGCAGGGAAATGAGGATATTGTTGACTTGATCGAGCCCCGGAGGAGAGTGCTGGATCCATAATTGCATAATGGCGCGTCTTACCGCCAAGAGGCACAAGTGCGCCCAATCAGAACACGACGATGCCCCGGGATGAGTTGGGGTGTTTTGAGGGTTGCCGCTGAAGAGGCATATAATGGGGTCTTTTGGAATACTTTCATTGCCGACTTTGTTAATGAATGTCAAGACTTTGTCCCAGAAACATGAGATGGAGGAGCATAACCAAAGTCGGTGATGTAAGGTGGGTCTCTGGGTGCGGCACCAGGGGCATCTGCCCTGTTCCGCTTCCCCTGGGGAGTATATCATAGGCATATATGCTCTGTGGGCCAGCTCAAATTGGGTCTCCCTCCATGTTTCTGAAGCCACTAGGGAACAAACCTTCTTGTAACCCAAGAGGATTTGTTCAGGTGCTTGTACATTGTCAAGAACTATCTTCCAGGAGTTGAATTGTTGAGAAGCGTATTTATTAATTTGGTGTTGGGTCAAGTGTCTATATATTTGGGAAATAGAGTAATCGCCCTGTGATAGTAAGTTATCAATAAAGGAAGAGGCGCTAGGGTTTCGAAGGTTGCCTAAGCAGGATCTAATGTAGGATTTGGCTTGGAAATAGTGGAAACAGTGTGTTGGTGGCAGTGAGAATTCTCCTTTAAGATCTGAGAATGTTTTGAAGGTTCTGTGTTCTGGGTGCAACATTTGGGAAGCTTGTGTCAGCCCTTTGGAAGCCCAGATGGTGAAGGCTTGTGATTCTATCGAGGGAGGGAACATGGGATTACCTGCTAAGGGTAGGAAGGGTGAAAACGAGGGGGGGAGATGAAGGGATTTCCTCGTTTCTCTCCAGGCCAGGATGGTATCTCTGAGAACTATATTTTGTTTTATGTTGGGTGGGAGTGAAGTTACCTTAGCATGTAGAATAGCTGGCAGTGAAAGGGGAAGGGCGATTGCACTCTCCAGATTAAAATTGGAGTAAGTGGATTTACCTGCAATCCAGTCCAGGCCGTTCCTCAGGAGGCAGGCCAGATTATAAAGTCTTATGTTGGGCAGGCCAGCACCCCCCTCACTCTTCGGTAAGCTTAATTTTCGTAAATTGATCCTGGGTCTCTTGCCCCTCCATATAAATGAGGCAAAAGCCAAGTGGAGTGTCTGCACATCCTTGTGTTTAAGGAGGAGAGGTAGCGTTTGGAGGGGATATAGTAATCTCGCAAACGGGATCATTTTGATAAGATGACATCTCCCGAAGAGTGAGAGGGGAAGAGACCGCCAAGCAGGTCTTTAGTGATTCTCGAAATAAGTTGTGGATAATTAAGGGAATATAGTGATGATGGATCTCGTCCTATACATATACCCAGATATTTGATCTGTTTCTGTGCTATCAAAAAAGGGGAAGTAGATTTCCAGGATTCCGCTTTGCGTACGTTGAGTGGTAGAACTTCGCTTTTATCAAAATTGATTCTCCTGCCTGTGCATTCCCGGAACAGGGGTAGGGTGTGTTTTAAATATTGAAAGTCTTTGGGGGAGTCAGAGGAAAATAGCACTATGTCGTCCGCAAAGAGGGCCGCTCGACAGACCTCTTTGCCCATAGCTACTCCACTAATCCCCTGAGGTGAATTGAGTACCCGTGAGAGGGGTTCTATAGCCAGGTTGAAAAGAAGTGGTGAAAGTGGGCAGCCCTGGCGCGTTCCCTTGGCTAACTGGAATTCAGATGAAATGAAATTGGGGGTGACCAATCGCGCAGCGGGTTTGGCATACATTGCGTGAACAAAGTTAATGAAGGGGCCATTGAAACCTAGCGCAGCTAAAACCCTGAATAACCAATCAAAGCTGATGTTATCAAACGCTTTTTCAGCGTCCAATGCTATAATAGCAAATTCTTTATCGGGGACCCGTTTAGCTTGTTCCAGGGTTAGCAGTACCTTTATAATATTTAGGGTGGCAGATCTGCCCTGGATAAAGCCGGATTGTGCAGGGTGTATGATAGATGGGAGTATGTTAGCCAGACGTGAAGCGATGATCTTGGAGAGAATTTTTGCATCTACGTTTATCAGTGATATAGGTCTATAGGAGCCTGGGGACAGAGGGTCTTTGTCTTTTTTTGCCAGAAGTTTGCCAGAAGTTTGATATAAGCCGAGTGACCTTTCGGTAAATATGGCCCCCCTTCCCAGATGGCAGAGTATACTTGTAGGAGAGTCTCTGGGGTGAAATCCATAGTAAGTATGTAGAAGTCAAATGACAAACCGTCTGGGCCTGGGGCTTTATTTGCTGATAATGATTTGATGGTGGACTGAATTTCAGGGAGTGTGATAGGGGCATTTAGGGACTCTAGATGAGCGGGGGTTATGGTTGGAAGGCTTACTGTGGATAATAGGGCTGTTGCTTGTTCAGCGTCAATTTGGTCTTCCGCATATAGGGCTTTATAAAAATTGGTCAGGATGTGTTCTATTTAGGATGGTTCTGTGTGCACTGTGCCACTTGGGTCTCTCAGTGCTGGTATATGCGTTGGCGTGAATTTGCCTGATGCCATTCGAGCCAGGAGTTTTCCGGCTTTGTTGCCGCGTTTATGATAGAAAAGTTTAGTGTGAAATTGGTTCACTGATTCCTGCTGAGCAGACCATTGGTCAAATGCTTGTTTTGCATGTAGCCAGACTCAGATGTTCTCAGGGATTCGGGATTTATTTAGCCGTCTGTGTGCTTCTGTCAGTGCATTACTAGCTGCCTGCATGTTAGCCAATGTTTTTTTTATATCTAGTGGCGAAGGACATAATATGACCTCTAAGGAAGGCCTTACCTGCCTCCCAGTAGAGGTTTGGGTTAGAAATGGACTCTTTATTGGCTGACGTGTACACTGACCAGGCCTGTTGAAGATTATTTTTAAGTTCCTCATTGTGGGCTAGGTACGATGGGAATCTCCATGAAGCACCTGGGGCCCGGTGGGAAAAATTTGCGATTTTTACTGTTACCGGGGCGTGATCTGAAATAGCCATGTCTTGAATTGTGGCAGATGTAATCATAGGTAGGAGTGTGGGAGAGGCAAAAAAGTAATCTATTCTGGAAAATGATTTGTGGGGAGGGGAGTAGAAAGTGTATTCCCTGTCTATGGGGTGAAGCATGCGCCAGACATCAGTCATGTGGACGTTATCCATAGTGTCAGCTGGGGGGGTGGGGGTTTTTCAGTCTTGGATGGGGGGGCATTTTTTAGGTTTGTGGACCTGTCCTCTGAGGGATGCATAGTAGAATTAAAGTCGCCTCCCATTATATGTAAAGATTCCGGTATTTGAATAATCCAGGAGGTCAGGTTCTGAAAGAAAGAAAGTGACGGGGAATTCTCAGCATAGACGTTTGAAATGGCAAGTTGCTTATTAGCTAAGGAGAGGTGTACGGTGACTCTGCGGCCTACTGAGTGCTGTGGAGCCCACCCAGAGCTTACGAAGTCTTTACTGTCCTCTACTCCAAGATGTGTTTCCTGGAGTAGGGCTACGTCTGCTTTGAGTCTTTTAAGGTGCCTAAGAATCTGCATACGTTTTTGGGGGATTCTCAATCCCTTGACGTTCCATGTAATTATTGTTAAGTTACTCCCGTGCTTAGAGGGGTCCATGTTGAGTGAGGACTGATGGAAGTAGAGAGATAGGGCCACAACAGAGACATCCTAAGACAACATCTCCCTAGATCGGGGAGTACACACCAATACCTGCTTGCTTGGTTGAGAAGTAGGAGCAGGTTAACCAAAAAACAACCACAACGAGGGGTTGTGCCATACCTAGTATACTTTAGGGACTTCACTTCTTTCCGCATGAGGAGGATCACCATACCACCCACAGTCCGTCCCTGCCAATGCGGTATTAGATGTTGGAGGACCCGAAGGGGGAGGGAAATGGTAGGGGAGGGGGATGTAGGGGGGGTTATCAGGGGCTATCAGGAGGAGGGGGGATGGGGGAGGAGGGCGGGGGGAGAGGGGGGTGGAATATGTGTAAAGGGAGGGTATGACTAGAGGGTTAAGGGTATAGGAGGAGCCGGGCTAGGTGAGGAGGATCTGAGGCAACTGAGCGTGTTTACACTGAGGGCGACAGACTCCCTTGAAAGTTGTAGAGGCAGTATTTGGGTCCCAAGGAGTCCATCCACGGGCAATAAAGACCCGGGAATGGGCTCCCTCTTTCCCAGCCCCGCAGTGGAGGGTCCCCTGATAAACAGACAGAGAATAAAAACAAAGAACCAAAAAGTCTCTAATAAGGACGAATTAACAATAAATTTCAAATGATAAGTATATTACCATAACCTCGTAGCATACTTCAGACTACTGGGATAAGAAGCGGCACTTGCTGCCCAGGTCCCCGTTTGGGGAACCCCGGGGAATGCTATAACAGTCTGACGATCATTCGGTCATGGCAGGAGACTTCAAAGAACGTTCGAAGAGCTGTGAAAAAGATTAGAAGATGGTCGAATGGAGGAGTAGCAGGCCTTACGGTTATGATATCAGGGTCGGAATCAGTCTCTTTTAGTCTTGCACCGGGGGGGGGGTTCTTGAAGACCGAAGCAGACTCTCTTGAATGGGGCCTTCTCTGGGCTGCCCTGCTTATTGGATCGGAGGGAAGATTTTGCAGGCGAGGCCTGAGTGCTGGCTTCTGATGGCGGGGTCTGGTCCATGTCTGATTGAAGTGATCCGTTCACATAATTTTCCGCCTCTTGGGGAGATGTGAAAGAAAGTTTTTCTCCTTGGGGTAAATGAATAAAGAGTGTGGCTGGGTATGCCAGGATGAACTTGACATTGAGCTGGTGTAGAGTGGAGCAGATGGGGGAGAAAGCTTTTCGTTTGTGCATCACCTCTGAGGAATAGTCAGCAAAGATCAGAAGGCTGTGTCCCTCAAATGTTAAGGAGCGCGTTTTCCTGAAGGTTTGTAGTATGGATTGCTTGTCTGCGTAGTTCAGATAACGGACGATAACTGCTCTGGGCTTAGAGCGGGTCTCAGAGGTCTGTCCCAATCTATGCGCCCGTTCCACTGTACACGGTGCTCGGATTCCCAAAAGATCCGGTATGGCAAGTGCGCAGATCTTAGGCAGGGCATGTGAAGGGTAGGACTCTGGGAGGCCTATGATCCGCAAATTGTTCCTCCTGGCCCTGTTTTCCAAATCTATAACTTTATCCTGGAGCTCTTTCTGAGTAGTGGTCAGCTTGGCGACTGCATCGATCAGCGCTGTGGTGTCGTCTTCTACAGTGGAGAGTCTGTCTTCAGTTTGTTCTATTCTGGAGGCGTGCGACTGAAGCTCTTTATGTAGCTGTTCCAGGCCTTTTTGCACTGCCTTGTTAACGGCTTCTGTAATGACCGGTTGCATGAGAGACATTACTGCCTGTGCGATTTCCACAGGGGATGATGGCTCTGCTACAGGGGGTCCCGGCAGACTTTGTGGAGGGGGAGTGCTCGGGCTTTCGTTAACCTGTTGGATGGGGGAAGCCCTTAGTTTGGCTGCATAGGTCTGTGTCAGTTGTGGCGGCTGAGCCGCGGCCGCCATGTCAGCCTCCACACGTGTTCCCTCACCTCCTCCAGCTGAATGTGTAGCGGGTATCCTGTGGCCGGTCCGCTCCACAAATCGGTCCATAAGGTGTCCTGAGATCGCGGGAGAGTGACCCTGGGGTGAACGATCGGGAGTACTCCGATATAGGGGCAGTATTTCTGGCTGGGAGACGGAGCTGATGTCTCCTAGCTCCTCATCGTGCGGCGCCGGAACCGGAAGTCTAAGTGTTTCTTAGACTTATTAAAGTATTTGTTAAATTTGTAAAACATAATTTAAAGTGATACTAAACTCATTTTTTTTTTACAAAATATAATAAATGCGATATCTTTAAGTGTAAGTAGAACTTACCTTCTATTTCTCTCTTCCTTTTTTTTCATCTCTCAAATGCAAGCTTTTTTCTTCTGTTCTTCCTGTGCTAGGTTGACTACATTTATTTATTTTATTTATTTCAGATACTTATATAGCGCCATCAATTTACACATCGCTTTACATATACATTGTACATTCACATCAGTCCCTACCCTCAAGGAGCTTACAATCTAAGATCCCTAACTCACATTTATACATATACTAATACACATACTAGGGCCAATTTAGACAGGATTCAATTAACCTACCAGCATGTCTTTGGAGTGTTGGAGGAAACCATAGTACCTGGAGAAAACCCACGCAGGCACAGGGAGAACATGAAAACTCCAGGCAGGTAGTGTCATGGTCAGGATACATTTATTGTGTATTGTGAACATAGCCACCCTGCGCACCCCCAAGATAGACTTCACATCTACCTGCAGACACATTCAACTCTATGGAAACTATACAACGCATAGAGTGGAGCATGTGACCAGAAATAATGTCAGTGCTTGATCTACACTAGTAGCAGTGAGATGCACCAGTGGAGGATAGGAAGCATGGACAGGACAAAAAGAAGCCCGAAAATAACATTTGGAGAAAAAAAAAAAAAACAGTTTCCTGACATACTTGATATTTTAGAATGATTGATGTAAAAGTTTAGTGTCGCTTTAGATTTCCTCTCATTTTTGGTATGGAGAAGATTGACTAGAAAAATCAGGACCAGCCACCCTGACCTAACTAAGATATGTTCATGTGTGTGTAAAGACATGTGCCCCATTACTTTTGGTAATATAGTGTATTTAAGCCGAAACAAAAATGTTACAGTTCACCATTCCTCTAAGGTGGCTGCATTAGTTTTCCTTTTTAGCCTTTTTCCTTAATATTGGCTGGTAATCCTTAAGCCTCGTACACACAATGAGAAAACTGGACAAAAATTCCACTTTCAATGCGATCGTACGATAATCTGATCGTTAATACACAGCTTTCGTACAAAATTTTCTTAAGGGACAAACACTAAACACTAAACACAGTTTCCAGATGTTTGCAGAACAGTAGTTCTGTTTGTCCCGGTTTTATTGAAAGTGTCACACACAGTTTCCAGATGTTTGCAGAACAGTAGTTCTGTTTGTCCCGGTTTTATTGAAAGTGTTACACACAGTTTCCAGATGTTTACAGAACAGTAGTTCTGTTTGTCCCGGTTTTATTGAAAGTGTTACACACAGTTTCCAGATGTTTGCAGAACAGTAGTTCTGTTTGTCCCGGTTTTATTTAAAGTGTTACACACATTTTCCAGATGTTTGCAGAACAGTGATATGGGTTTGCCCGGTTTTAGTTAAAGTGTTTCACACAGTTTCCAGATGTTTTCAGAACAGTAGTTCTGTTTGTCCCGGTTTTATTGAAAGTGTTACACACAGTTTCCAGATGTTTGCAGAACAGTAGTTCTGTTTGTCCCAGTTTTATTGAAAGTGTTACACACAGTTTCCAGATGTTTGCAGAACAGTGATATGGGTTCGCCCAGTTTTATTTAAAGTGTTACACACAGTTTCCTGATGTTTGCAGAACAGTAGTTCTGTTTGTCCCGGTTTTATTTAAAGTGTTACACACAGTTTCCAGATGTTTGCAGAACAGTGATATGGGTTTGTCCCGGTTTTATTTAAATTGTTACACACAGTTTCCAGATGTTTGCAGAACAGTGATATGGGTTTGCCCGGTTTTATTTAGTGTTACACACAGTTTCCAGATGTTTGCAGAACAGTAGTATGGTTTCTCCCGGTTTTATTTAAAGTGTTACACACAGTTTCCAGATGTTTGCAGAACAGTGATATGGGTTCTCCCGGCTTATTTATACTTTTTTGACAGAGTTTGAAGATGATTTTAGAACAGTGATATGGCTTCTGCCGTTAATTAATACTTTTCAGACCCAGTTTGAAGATGGTCCACATCCACCTCCATTTTTGATTTTTTTAAGTTTTTATTTTTTTAAAAATGCTTTTAGTTATTTCCCTGTCCCCATTTCTTTGTAGGGCACTTGTCCCATCCTTACCCCCATTCCCTTCCTTTTGCAGACCTCTAGGACTTTCCAGGACTTTTTTAAAGCCATTTTTGTGCCTAAAAGTTTGGGTCCCCATTGATTTCAATGGACTTTGTCCCGAAGTTCGGGAGAACCCGGACTTCCAGAAGTTCGCTCAACTCTAGCTGCTAGCAGTCCACCCTTCCCTGCACCGGAAGGGGAGAGAGGTACAGCAGCAGACATTCTGGGACATCAGAGTGTACCACGGATCCTAGTGGAGCCTACTTCCTGATCAAGGGGAAGGACATTGTGGACACTGACCGGCTATGCTTCCCACAGAAAACAGTGAGGGAGATTACAAGAGTTGGTTAGAGGCCACTGACCAAAACCCCTCTACACTTTGACAAAAGAGGGTCAGTGTTGCCTGCAAGCATCACAGAGCCACTGCTTAAAGCAACATCATCCTGAGCGCACCAACATAAGAGTTGGACCCCAATAAACTGGCCAGTGGAAGAAAGGGGGGGGCTATATTGCAGACTGCTGAACTGTCATGGTGGCATAGCTATCCTTTCTTAGATTTGCCTCAGTACAGGGTATAGGAGGGGTTGCAGCAGTGTTGTCACCATTGCGAGAGGTAAGGGGACATCTTCTAATGGGGACACTTGCTCTGGGGACAACTATCACTTTTAAATACTTGCCCTAACTTCCTATTATGTCTTTGAGGCAAAAACTGAAAGAAAATTTCAGAGTAGACAGCAAAAAAAAAATAATAATCTGCCAGGTGTTCTACCTTTACGCTACTCAAAAAAAGTTTAAATATATATACATTTTAATTTTATCTGTACATACAGTATTGTCTTGTGTCAGGGATATATTCATTCTGATATATAAAGTTGTGGATCGAACCACTTTAAGCTTCTTTCTTGCCTTGTCTGAATTCTCCAGATTTTCATTATGTTCCACTGACTTGTATCTTGACAGTTTCGATAGTATAACTGACATAATTAATAAGGCTGCCAGATTTGCATGTACAGCACATTTAAGGCCTGTATACACTAATAGCATTGTGTAAGGTGCAACACGACTTATTATTAATATTTAAGACATCATATTTCGCTGGTCTGACTCATTTGATGAAAGCAGAAACATTTATACTGGGCTGGCATTTTCTTGAAGCGGCACTAAACTCACATTTTTATTAAAAATAAAATAAATGCAAGATGTCTAAATATAAGTAGAACATGTCTTCCACCTCTCTCTTCCTTTGCTTCGTCTCTCAAATGCAAGCTTTATTCTGCTGTTCTAAGATTTCCTGTTCTAGGATGGCTATATTCTTTCTCAATGCCCCCCTCATTAATGTTTTTTTTTTTTTAAATCAGATTTTAATTTTATTTTATCAATCTGTTTTTAGGTAACAAACAACATAAAGACATAAAAAACAGCCACACGGGTAAAGATAGTTTACAAGGATTGGAATATAACAGGACCATGAAGCAACAGAGCACTATAAAATATCAAATGGACAATTCACAGAAAAAAAGGCTTAAGCCATTGCATACATACAACATAGATATTTAGGCACCGTTCACATCTGGGCATTGCTATTTTTACAGCCATTTTTCAGGCTTTTTTATAGCAGCGTTTATGCAGCGTTTTTGTGCAGGCATTTTGAGTTGACAAGTGACCAATGAAAAGCATTACAATGCTTGCAATCTGCCAAAAAAGAAGCTCATGTACTTTTTTGAGTGATAGATGTTTAAGGTGACAGAACGATCAAATGTGAACAGGGGCCATTGAAATAAATGAGATTTGTCTTGTTGGGTGTTTTTACAGCTGAGGCTTAGAGCAGAAAATCACCCAAAAATGCCTAGATGTGAATGGAGCCTTAAGTAGTTGAGGAAGCCAAAATGCATCAATGTTACAATTAGCTCCTAGAAAGCTCATCCTAGTCACGTATTATGGGTCTATGGCATCTGCAGCCTCATGCCAGCGGTTCTAAATTGGATAATATTTTTTAAAGGAGTCCTTCTGTTCATATGTGATTCTTTCAAATGCTAATAATTTGTAAAATTCAGAGATCCAGTCACATTTAGTAGGAGCAACAGTGGCAACCCATCTAAGCATAAAAACTCTACGTGCTGCAAATGACGACCTTTACACTGCAGCAGTAATGAAAGCATCAAGGTCAAGAGTGTCAAAGTGACACAAAGTACAAGTAAGTGAGTGACTGCTAATGGACATACCATATACTTCAATAAATTTAAGGATCACTGCGCCCCAGTATCTTACTAATGGTTTTTGGGCATCGCCAAATAAAGTGTACCAGGCCACCTGGTGAAGCCCCCCATTTGACACATTCTGGAGTGTCTCTATGACCAATGACACGCAAAAAATCTTGGGTTCTGTAGGCCCAATGAAAAATAAAAAATTGTGTCAACTTATGAGAGTGAGACATACAGATGTAGTGAGCGTGCACAGAACAAAAAGTAAGCCCAAGAACAAAGATAACAGACTTAAAAAAAATGCAGAGCCATGGATTGATGTAAAAAAATTGAGTTTGTTACTTTAAAGTAGCATCTGTCTCCCATTGCAGAGATCTCCCTTCACTTCCTGTCCCATAGCCAAAAAGGAAGGGAGAAGAAAACCCTGGAAGTTAAGGGAAAGAACTAGTGTCCCGTTGGAAGATTTCCCCTCTATTACTTTTCTGAGGACAACCCAAAACTTGGAATTTTCTTTTACTTTCACGTTCAATGATAATGGTAAACAAGACAAATAGAGAGTGTGAATCTCCTTAACGTGGGGCACAAACAGCAATGAAAACTGACAAGCATTCTAATCCTTCTTCAGTCTATCCAAAATTTAAAAAAAAGTTTTAATGATAATCAAAGAAAGGCTTATTGAAATATGTTGAAATTCTTCCCTGGTAGTCAGGAGGAAAAGGACTATTCTGATATAGATTTTCCTTTTTTTTTTTTTAAAGAAATTTGGAATTGATTAAAGTGGGCTGGAAACCAGATATTTTCAGTGATTTCTTGGAGAAGGTAAAAGAAAAAAGAACAAAACCATTTTAATATCCTAGTCTGTATGGATGTACATGCACACAACCATGCGTACAAAAATCATGTCTGTACATAGACCGATTCTGCATGTGTCACTAAAATAACTGAGGAGGAAAGAGGTACAGGAAGGACAGATTTATTTATTTTCAAATACAGAGACAGTTTGTCCTAAAGAAGGACATGTGTGAGCTATGAAGTATGTACTCACCTCTAATAACCGTGCACAAGACTGAGGTGGATTGGGACCTAACACTGGTAAAAATTGATCTACTTACCTCAGTTGCTTTCCTTGTTCCTTAGGTCCCATTCACACCTGGTCGTTTTGTAGCCTGAAGCCTGAAGCTACAAAACACTGGAGGGGAAAAAATCAATGATTCTCTATGGAGATGGTTCACATCTCCACTCAAAAACGGCTGAAGCCAAAAGCCTGAAAACGCCTGAAGCTCAAACTAGTTCTGGAAGTATTTTTGTAGCTTGATTTGGGCGTTTTTCTATTTTTTTTACATTGGTGACCTTTTGACCTGTACAAAATCGCGGTAAAAATCGCGGTAAAATCGCGGCAAAAATCGCGGTAAAAATCGCGGCAAAATCGCGGTAAAAAACGCGTGTATTTCTGCCTGAAAATGCAACGCCCAGGTGTGAATGCAGCCTTACTACTGTTGAACATGCAAGAAATACTGGAAAAGGTGAACAAGGCAAAACTGGATTTGTGCCCAGCACGGGCATAGTGTGAGGATAAAAAAGAAGATACACCAGTAGTCAGGAAATGCAGTGAACCTGCAAGTATCCAAAGAAGAGGTGAGGGGCTGTCATGTACCTGGTGGAGGGCAAGCTGACATGAGGGCTTCTCATTACACCTCTTGTCCAGTAACCCCTGGCTGTGCAAGATCATCCAGAGCAAAGGTGCCACACTGCGCCCCCCCCCTGGGGTTAGAGTCAGGGTGCCCCCATCTCTACAACAAACCATTGCGCCCAGATCTGGCACCCCTTATCCCGGCCCTGCCCCCTACAATTGGTAACAGGGCATACAAGGATGTGGGGTGGCACAGGTGCCTCTGGTGGGTCCAGACACAGTGGATGATCTAAGGGCATGAAGGTTACTGCTGAGATGCTGTGGATGTGCAAACCAGATCTGATGCAGAATGCAGACACACAGGTGGAGCACAGGAGTCATGCAAAGATGAACTGTAATCCGCAACAGCTGGGTAGCAGTAAAAGAAAAAAGCAGGGTCAGAAGCAAGGCTGGAGTCAATATCAGGCAGATCAGGAGGTATTAAGTCAACAGACAGAAAATCAGGATGCAACGTAATCAGGGGTCAAGCCGGGTCAAGCACAGAGCAGTAGAAGGATGGTCAGTTCTCAGAAGCCAACAACCACTAAATAGAAAAATTGGTGACAAAGCCAGTCAGACATGCATACTTGTTTGCGCGAATGGGTATTAGTGTGTGCATGCACATTTTTGCATGCATGTGTGCACATAACCGAAACACGGTGTATTGGAGCATGTTTTGCATTATGTGCCCACGTAGATCCATGGGCATTGCCATACACTCAAGTCTCCTAACAGGGTCTTTGCTTGTGAGCTTAGGCTCCATTTACACGGGACGCTGTTTCAACCTCCCCTAAACAATTTTTTTTGACAGCTAGAAGCTGGTGTCTAAAACACCGTTTTGCATGCCGCGTTTAGCCGGGTTTGCGTCTAGGAGCGTTTTTTAATTATTTTTTTTTAATAATTGAAAACGCCTGTAAACGAAATGGTCCTAGACGCGAGTTACCATGTTTAGGCACGTTTACAAGCTGTTTGGCGTTTCAAATGCCTCTAAACTGGCGTCTGAACCCAATTTTTTGCGTTACAAAAAAAGCCTTAAACGACCCAGTGTAAATGTACTGATAAGATAACATAGATGAAAGAAAAAAACGCCCAAATGCCTCTAAACATCCATTTACCAGCAGCAGTGTAAATGAGGCCTTAAAGTTTCTTACCTGCCTGTCTGCCACGTGCAGCTCAATGTGCAATTTAAGCAATGCCAAGATGAATACACTCCGAAGCATGTGCCGGAGTGACATCATTTTGGTCCGGCCAATAAAAATAGCTGAAGAACGGTACCCAGAAATAGACTGGGGGCCAAAGATAAACAGCTAGTCTACATTACTGCTTTTTTTAAAAATATTTTTTGCTTATGTAGAGTGTAATATTGAGAGCACATTTTACTTTGAGATTAATGGATTAGCCACCAGAGGGGCTCTGTATTTCACTGCAATCACTCAGCCTCTTTGCTTAACCACTTCAGCTCCGGAAGGTTTTACCCACTTCCTGACCAGGCCATTTTTTGCGATACGACACTGCGTTGCTTTAACTGACAATTGTGCGGTCGTACCCAAATAAAATTGATGTCCTTTTTTTCCCCACAAATAGAGCTTTCTTTTGGTGGTATTAGATCACCTCTGCGGTTATATACTTTGAGTTATAAACAAAGAGTGACAACTTTGAATAGAAAACAATATATATATATATTTTTTCTCAATTCAAATATTTTTTATTTGAGTAATTTTCACAATACAGGAAGAAAAAGGAAAAACAAAGGAAAGCATATATGCATGCGTAGCACGGAATTACACATAAATCCTTGCTTAAAGAGTACGGCTAATTATGCGAACAAATAACTTTTTTTATAAGACAAATACAGTCTGCTCAGTACATTAACGTGCCTCTAATAGCTTTATGTTCTCATATACCTCTTTACAACAGTAACAGTTCTCTTTGTATGAGGGGTGGCTCACTGCGCCACATGTTTTTGGGGTGCCCTGCATATATAACCGGATTTGGCTACTTCTTTAAACTAAAAGATGTACAAAAATAACCCTTACAAAATATCGTCTTTCATTTTTTATAACAAAAGAACTCCGAGTCCACGATGGGTCCCCCCGGGCTCGGGAGGGCAGATGGGCTCTCTGAGCCCCCCCCGTCCCCACGTCCCGTGGGGTTTTAGTACACCGCGTCACTCGGTGGGGAGTATGTTTCTCTTGACAATGACAACATTTCTCCATATACTCTTGTAT
>BLSH010403349.1:16711-28166 GCA_018402905.1 Glandirana rugosa | reverse complement strand
AGATCACTAAAGGAAACGGGTGTCTTCCACCCAAAATTTGTACAAAAAAGAAAAATGCAATCTACCCACCACCGCACTGACAACCCTCCATCCCTATTATGCATATGTAAAAAAGGGATTTTATTAAAACTTACCATAAAATCCTTTTCTCCGAGTTCACTGACAGACGCAGCTCTCCATTACGTGTGGGGTTTATGCTGGTCTCACTAGGAGTTAACTAGGCAGGGAAAAGAAACAGCTGGCCCCTCCCATGGGGCCGTCCTCTCTTCCCAAATAAACCCCCTCCATAGAATAGCTCACCAGTTCTTACACAAGCCGTACAAGAACAGAGCACAGAGGGGTGGGTGCTGCGTCTGTCAGTGAACTCGGAGAAAAGGATTTTGCAGTAAGTTTTAATAAAATCCCTTTTTCTCCTATCGTTCACTGACAGACGCAGTTCTCCATTATGTGTGGGGATGTCCCCAAGCTGTGTCAAAAAGAGGGGTGGGCAAATGCTAACAACTTCCGAAGATGCTAACACATCAACTTTATAAAACTTAGTGAAAGTGTGAACCGAGGCCTAAGTGGCCGCCTTGCACACCTGTGACACCGAAGCCTGGTGTCTAAAAGCCCAGGAAGTGCTAACAGCCCGGGTAGAATGAGCCGTGACCGGAAAAGGGGGAACCTTGCCCCGAACAGAATACGCATGGGTCACGGTCTGTCTGATCCAACGAGAAATCGTAGCCGACGAGGCCATCAACCCATTGCGCGGACCCTCTGACAGCACAAACAAGGCATCAGCTTTTCGAAAAGAAGCTGTAGCAGCCAAGTACACTCGTAAGGCCCTCACTACGTCCAAAGTATGCAACTCAATCTCTTTTGGGTGCAATGGACGAGGGCACAATGAAGGAAGAACAATATCTTTATTAATGTGAAAGGAAGAAAACCACCTTCGGAAGTAATGAAGGAGAGGGTCGCAAGACCGCCTTGTCCCTACGTAGGACCAGGTAGGGAGACTTGCATGATAGTGCTGCTAATTCAGACACCAGTCCGGCGGAGGTGATGGCAACTAAAAGGCCATCTTCTGCGACAGCAATTGTAAGGAAATCTCCCTGATATTCTCATATGGCGGTTTCTGAAGTACAGAAAGCACCAAATTCAGATCCCACGGAGCCATCGGAGCCTTCACCCGAGGCGCCACATGTCGCACACCTTGTACAAAGGTGCGAATCAATGAGTGCGAAGCCAAAGGTCTCTGAAAAAGAATCGCCAGAGTCGATACCTGGCCCTTGAGTGTGCTCAAAGCCAGTTTTTTGTTCAGGCCTTGCTGCAAAAAAGTCAGGACCCTGGACACGACATAAGAGCGAGGGTTATGACCCTCCGCCTCGCACCAAGCTATATAAGCCTTCCAGGTGCGGTGGTATATCTTGCGAGAAGTACACTTGCGAGCCTTCAACAATGTAGGGATCACTGAGTCAGCGACTCCCATGTCTCTTATCACCTGGGACTCAATAGCCAAGCCATCAAAGCCAGCGAGGGTAAAGCAGGATGCAAGATGGGCCCCTGAGACAGAAGGTCGTCTCGCAGCGTGAGCCTCCAAGGGGCGTCTGCCACCATGTGCACCACGTCGGCGTACCAAGTGCGCCGAGGCCAATCTGGAGCCACCAGGATTATTGGTATCCCCTCCGCCACTATCCTGCGTATCAATCGCGGAAGCAGTTTTATCGGAGGGAAGGCGTACAGAAGGCGGTAATGGCCCCAGGGGGCCACCAGAGCGTCCGTGGCCACTGCCAATGGATCCTTCATTCTGGACACAAAGGTCTCCACCTTGTGATTGAATTGAGACGCCATGAGATCCACGTCTGGCGTCCCCCATCTGCGGCAAATCTGATTGAACACCTCCGGGTGGAGAGACCACTCTCCCTGGTCCAGCGTCTGGTGACTGAGAAAGTCCGCCTGCCAGTTCTCCACACCTGGAATGTAAATGGCAGAGATTGCCGGAACGTGACATTCCACCCAACGTAGTATCAGAGTTGCCTCTGCCGCAGCTGCTGGACTCCTTGTGCCGCCTTGATGGTTCACATATGCCACTGCTGTGGCATTGTCCGATTGAATTTGAATCGGACAACCCTGCAATCTCACTGTCCAGTGAAAAAGGCACAAGCTGATTGCTCTCAGCTCCAGTTCATTGATGGGGAGGTGAGCCTCCTGTGCCGACCAACGGCCCTGGGCAGACAGCTGCCCCAGGATCCCTCCCCAGCCTGAAAGACTGGCATCCGTGGTGATGATCACCCACTGAAGGGGCAGGAACAACTTCTCCTGAGTCAGGGTCGAGTCCCAAAGCCACCAAGCCAGAGACACCCTGGTCTGGGAGCTCAGACGGACACGAAGGTCCAAGGACCGATGGGACCTGTCCCACCGAGCCAGAATTGCTCGCTGAAGGAGATGAGTGTGACTCGGGGCGAATGGGATCGCCTCAAACGACGAGACCTGAGCCCCAGCACCCGCATACAGAACCGTAATGAAGACCGACGGTGCGACAGGAGAGTTCGCACTGCTGACTGCAGAGACAGCAACTTGGCTGGAGGGAGGGACACCTTTGCCTGTTCTTTGTCCAGAATTAGACCCAGATACTCCAGGCGACGGGATGGAGAGACTGACGACTTCTGCAGGCTGAGTAACCAACCAAAGACCTGCAGCGATGTCATTGTGATTCTCACATTCTCTTCCAGAGCCGAGGTGGACTCCGCTCGCAGGAGCAGGTCGTCTAGGTAGGCTACCACCGCAATGCCTCTCTGTGGGAGCGATGACAACACCGGGGCTAGCAGTTTTGTGAAAACTCGAGGTGCTGAGGCCAGGCCGAAGGGGAGTACCACAAATTGAAAGTGTAGGTCTCCCACTGCAAAGTGCAGGAAGCGTGATGCCGTGGAAGAATGGGTACATGGAGGTACCATCCCTGATGTCCAAGGACGCCGGAAATTCCCCCTGATGAAGGGCGGCCACAACTGAGCGGATAGATTCCATCCGGAATTTCCGCACCCTGACATACCGGTTCAGGGCCTTCAGGTCCAGTACTGGCCGAACCCCCCCTTTTTTGGGAACCATGAATATATTTGAGTAGAAACCTGGAAACCTCTCTTCTGGAGGCGCTGGCACGATCACCCCCTGGTCCGAAAGTGCTTAAACAGCCCCAAAAAGAGTCTCCTGGCGGTCCTGCGGGAGCCCTAAGTTTGATGAGTAGAACCTGTCTGGGGGTAGAGTGTTGAACTCTATCCTGTACCCGGTGGACACCACTTCCCGGACCCAATGATCGGGAATGTGGGCCAGCCACCGGCCTGCGAACCCCAGAAGACGTCCCCCCACCCGAATCCCGGGTGGGGGCAACCCATCAGGCTGAGGAGGACTTGTCCTCTGCCTTTTCGGTTTTGCGCTGCCACTGCCATCCTCCGGCCCCTGCAGCGACCTTACCGGGGTGGGTCCCTTTACCTGCTGTGCCCGGGGCACGAAAAAACCTCTTCTGACCCGAGGGAGAAGGCCCCTGTCTACGGCGAAACTCACACCTGCGGGGCTCTGGAAGGAAGGTACTCTTACCTCCCGTGAAGTCCTTAATAATCTCGTCCAAACGTGGACCAAATAGACGTCCACCCTGAAAAGGGAGGTCAGCAAGCCCCTTTTTGGAAGCATGGTCACCGGACCAAGAACGCAACCAAAGTATCCGTCTGAGTATGACAGCAAAAATCGTTATTCTGGATAACATCGGCAGTAAATCAACGGCCGCATCACAAAGGTACTTGAACCCTTGGAGCAAAAACTCATCCATCAGACGACCGTTTTCCAGATCCTTCTGGAGCTCTTCCATACGCTCAGACAGATGTTGTGCCGCCATGGCGGACGCCAGGGCTGGCCACATGGCAGAACCTGCCACCAGGAACTGCGGCTTTAAAAGCGCTTTTGTTTTTCTATCAGCGGGATCCTTAAAGGAAGGGGTCCCTTCCAGAGGAATGGTCTTCGCCTTATTAAGGCGGGCTATCGGTGGGTCCACCACAAGCGATTACCATTTTTTCAAAAAGCTTTCCTCAAAGGGATAGCGAGCAGCAAACCGTTTTGACAGTGAAGAACAGTGCTGCGGACGCTGCCCTTCACGATAAAGAAAATGATCAAAAAAGTCATTGTAGGGGTATGCCTTGGGGGCCCTAGGGGGTCTAGAGGACCCACACACATACGCAGCAGACTGCGATTCGCCATCCTGACCCAGTCGCAGCTTTGTGTGAATGCCAGCGATAATGGCGGCGACCAATGCTTTTTAGCGTGCAGCCGCCACCCCCTGATCCTCTTCACCGTCCGATGGGCCCAGTTCCCTATCAGACAGGTCCACTGGGGTCCCTGAGATCCCTGAGACCATTTCCGGATCAGAATCCTCCCCTGATGTATAAAGAGGAGGAGGGGGACGCTTCTTGAGGGCCTGTCGGGCGACATCCACCCGGGGGAGAAATTTACTAAAGACCGCCCGCAGCTGGTCCAAAAATGCCCCTTGCGCAGATTGCGCCTCCTCAGCAGGCTCAGCAGTGTAATCTGCCATCTCCCCTCAGTGACACCAAAAAAGATGATGAGGCACCCCCACACTGCTGCACACCACCACCCCACAGTGCACCAGGGAACCCAGGGGGACTGCACCCACCACCACCAGCACCCACAGGGGAGCCCAGCTATACTTGCTGTTCCGCTGCCTGCAACCCTGGAGGATTGTCAGAAGAGCCACGCCGCCAGTTCTCCACCTTTCCACAGAGAAGGAAAAATGCTGCACACACGTGTATTGCAGAGGCATGCAGTCAAAATGGCCACCGTTAAACACTAGAGGCCAAAAAAACACCTTCAGGGAACGTGCAGTACCGCAAACAGCCGCTCTGAGCGCTACAGGGAAAGCCCCATAGGCCCAATATGTCTGCGGCTATGGCAAAATGGCGGTGGTCCAGCGCAAATTGGCGGCCGATCGCCGCATGGCAGCGAAAAACGGTACGCGCGGCGCTGATCGATCGGTGCGGTGCGGGGGGGAAGGGGGGAAGCTCCATGCGCCCCACCAGCGGCTACCCAGCAAAAAAAAGGGGGGGGAAGGCAGGAACTCTCACTCACCACTCCGACAAGCAACGTGGGTAGCCACCCAGTCGCAGACCTTCCGCAGACCTTCCACCCCTTCTTGGGCGGTATGCTGCAGGCCAGAGAAATCGCCCTTCCCGAATCGCATCCTGGGCTGGGCGCAAGGGGGGATCACCCCAGGCCGCCCGCACGGAACGGGCATGATGCGGCGGGTCCCCATACGGTGGGACTGGCTCGCTTCGGTCGGCCAGGTCGGGGAAAGTACAAAGCCCATGGACTCTCTATGCCCCGACCGGCTTCTTTTGATAGCAGATCGATCTTGATAGAAGACAAAAATTTAAAATAAAAGAATGGTCACAAACAGGACCACAATTCCCTACAGGGAAGCCAGGTCAACTCCTTGCAAACTAGGCATTTAGACTGGTGAGCTATTCTATGGAGGGGGTTTATGTGGGAAGAGAGGACGGCCCCATGGGAGGGGCCAGCTGTTTCTTTTCCCTGCCTAGTTAACTCCTAGTGAGACCAGCATAAAGCCCACACGTAATGGAGAGCTGCGTCTGTCAGTGAACGATAGGAGAAATATATATAAAAAATTGGTAGAGAACAAAAAAAGAGAAAGTGGGACTTTAAATGAGAGATGTCACTACAGACAAGGGTTGCATAAAATATATATAAAATATTTTTTTTAAACAAATACAAGTACATTATGGACATTCCACAGTCAAGAGATACATAGTACATAATAAGTTGGAAGGTGATATACCATATGCAAAGCAACCCAGTCATATAGATCTACCATGCCACCATAATAACTAATTACCATACACATTTGTCCCGCACACCGCGGATTAGACTCATACATTCACACTCACACTGGGCCTCTATTATTCTATATGAGCCAAACCAGAATATGGCCGGCCCATGGATCGGGGCACGTTGACTCTGTCTAGCTCCCGGGGTTGCGATGAACAACATCGCCTCCCCTCCTCGTCTCCTTTGAGCTGTATCAGCGGGGAGAACACTCCTGCGCATTGGCGTCATGTTTGCACCCCACTCACGGCATCATCTGTTGCCGTGGTGTGGGGTTGTCTTAGTCCATCTCACGCCAGATTAGGGACGGGCATGACTCCACCTCTGACATTGCTGGGGGTGGATTTCATTGTCCGTTCCTTACTTTTTCTGACGTTGCACATGATGTTGGTGGGGGACACACCCTTGATTGGGCCTATTTATGGCCAGGCTGGGTCAGCAGACCATTCCTCATGTGTTCACCATTAGAGAGGTATCAGACACAGTCCACCAAGGAGATTCACACGTAAGTTACACAGGTCCCTCTTAGACCATTCACACTGCTCATCACCTTCACCATGCTTTCCCCATTCCTATTTCCTCCTTCCCCCTTTTACTCCTTGAATCTTTTCTTCTCCCCCCCTTTTTCCTTTTTTCCTCCCCACCCCCTTCTTTTTTCTTTTTTCTTTTTCCCCCAGTCACACACATTGTTCTGTTTTTACCCACTCATGTCACATGTACATGCTCACACAACACATCTTTTTTGTATTTTTTCACCATTCATTTTGATTTTCACGGTTCACACACAGATTCTCTCTACATGGGCTATGTTATGTCAACCCGGGCTGCCATTGTGCTCCTTCACATTGGGTTGGGGACCCCCACCTCAGCCCCAGGGCAGATGTTTTGTCCAGGGCTCCCCATCCACCTGATATCAACTGGGCACTTCCAGCCGTCTTGTGAGTATAGATCCCTTGCTCCCCAACAGCCTTTTTTCCCCTTTAGAGGATAGCAACTCATTTACATTTTTGTATTTATAGTCTTGCATATGCACCTAACTCCTGATGAATGGTAGAGAGCCATGAAACGCGTAGAGTTTTTAGGGTGCCTTGACAAGATTGGTGTATTATTCTTCAATTTTACTGGCCTGTGTTTAAAACGTTTATTCTGAAATGTTATCAAGTCGAATGTTAGACATGTGTATGGTCTATGTGTATATTTATATGACTGGGTTGCTTTGCATATGGTATATCACCTTCCTACTTATTATGTATTATGTATCTCTTGACAGTGGAATGTCCATAAAGTACTTGTATTTGTTTAATAATATATTTTATATATATTTTATGCAACCCTTGTCTGCAGTGACATCCCTCATTTAAAGTCGCACTTTCTCTCCTTTTTTGTTCTCTCCCAATTTTTTTTTTCTTTTTTTTTTTTTTCAATAAGTTTTTATTGGTTATTACATTAGGGTATACAAATTATAAAAGTACAATAGAACATGGTACATATATAAAGCCGAAGGAGTATACTAACATTTGAAATGCCTCAATGTGAAATCCTTGCTTTAAATAACATCAAACAGTGAATCAGTGAACCAGAGAAGATAAGAATCATAGGTAAGGATCACCAATCATAAAAATGTGCGAAGGGACCTTCCCTAGAGACCAGGGAAGAATCACCGGGGGGTTCCCTCCCTGCAAGCACCCCGTAAAGGGAACATTCTGTGCCAGAAGGTGAGGGAAAACCTCCACTAAATTATAATCAGGATGGAAGTTCGAAATCCAGCGTTACGGTAGATCTGTGACAAGAGGCACTGTAGTAGAGAGCCCCCTGAAGGCTCAACAGCTCCCGTCTGGGGGCAACTCCATGTAAAGTCCACCCAAAGTAAATAACATGTTCTATCTGAGGTAAAGGAAGGAGAGGGGGAAAAAGAGGAGAGAAAGAAAGGGGGTGTGGAGGAGGCATCGTAAGTTGGCTAAGAATAGTGTTATAAATTTATGGGTTTTGACCTGGAATGAAAGGAATACCAATATAGTCTGCCCAGGGTTCCCAGATTCCCTCAAATTGTTTGGTGGTGTCTGCTAGGATACTGGATAACTTTTCCTGGGACATAATCCAAGAGATTTTTTTAACCGTTGCGGCAAAAGATGCCCTAGGTTTTTTCCAGGACTTGGCGAGAGAGAGTTTAGCTCCAGTTAATATAAAGTGTACCAATTTCTTGTGGGGCTTGGATAAATTTGGAATATGTGCGTTCAACAAAGCTATCTCTGGGACTCTAGGTACCTGAGTTTTGGTTAATTTCTCAATGAGGTTAAAAATTTTCCTCCAGACGGGTCTAATCCTCGGGCACTCCCACCAGATATGCGTCATCGTGCCCTGAAGGGCGCAGCCTCTAAAGCATAGAGGGTTTGCCGTTGGGTATATGCGGGCTAATTTAGAGGGGGTGAGATACCACCTGGTGATGACTTTTATGTTGGCTTCCATGAGTACTGTGTTTAAGATGCCTCTGGTAGAGTCAATTAATGCCTTGTGCCATGAGTCTAGGGTTTGAGAAATCTGGAGATCCTCTTCCCATTGTTTCATATATGGGGCCTTCTCTTTCGGGTGAGTGAGAGCCGCATAAACCACGGAAATACCTCCCCTCTGCTCCGTGGCCTGGCCGCACCATGTTTCGTATTCTGTGATTCTGGGGGGGAGAGGTTTCTCCTTCCAAATATGTTTCAGGAAGTGGGAGATTTGTTGAAATCTGAATTTTTCAGATGCAGGAATGTCCAGTTTGCTTAAGCAATAAGACATAGTGACGGGTCCTGATGTGGAGAAATAGTGCCCTATGCGGTACAGCCCCTTATCCAGCCACCATTGGAATGCTTTAATGTCTAGACCAGGGGAAAAATCCGGGTTGTGGAAGATATGTGCTAAAGGAGTTAGAGTAGATACCAACTCAGAATGGTGGCGTAGTGAGTCCCATAAGGAGAAGGAGTGCGAAAGGGTTGGGGAAAGAACAGGCGGTCTCTTCTTCGGATGGGTCCAAAGAAGGAAATCAATAGTATGAAGTGGAACCGCCAGCCTCTCGATCCGAATCCAGTCCGGTTTCTCGGCCCTGGAGTAGACTCGGGAGAGTTGAGCCAATCTGGCTGCCTGAAAATATTTAAAGAGTGAGGGGTGTCCCAGCCCACCTTTCTTCCTATGGTGGTATAACGTGCTTTGGGGGAACCTAAAACCCGAATTGCCCCAAATAAACTTAAGAATCTTACTCTGGAGAGATGTAAGGTGTTGTTTTCTGATGGGTATAGGTAATGCTCTAAACAAGTAAAGAATTTGCGGTAGAAGAGTCATTTTGATTGCGTTAATCCTGCCCAACCAGGAGAGACCATGGTTAGACCACGCCTTCAGTTCGTCCTCTAATTTGCGATAGATGGGAGGAAAGTTACTGTTATATAAGTCCTCTATCTTTGAAGTTAAGTTAATGCCCAGGTATCGAATGGAGGAACTGTTCCACTTGTAGGGAAAAGAGGATTGTAAGGAGTCAACTGTATCCTGTGAGAGTGAAATATTTATTGCTTGGGATTTGGAGTAGTTTACTGATAAGCCCGAGAATTTAGCAAAAGAATCTAATAAGAGGTTGAGGTTGGGGAGGGATGTAAGGGGGAGGTCAGAAACAAGAGTATATCATCAGCGAACAAGCCACACTTGTGGATTTGAGGTTCGCAAGAAACCCCCCTGATGTCTGGATTTTGTCGAATGGCAAGTGCCAGAGTTTCAATGGCTATAGCAAATATAAGCGGCGACAGGGGGCAGCCCTGTCTTGTTCCTCTGGCTATAGTTATCGGATCGGAAAGGTAGCCTTGTAATTTTATTTGGGCAGAGGGATGGGAATATAGGGCTTTAATGATTCCTAGAAAGCGCTGACCGAATCCCCAGATCTCCAGAATCTTGTATATATAGTTCCAAGAGACAGAATCAAAAGCCTTCTGGAGATCCAGGGATAGGACCATGCCCTTCTGTTTCGGACCCCCCTCCCAATTGGATTGGAGAATCGATATCACATCGATGGCCCTGCGTGTCTGGTCTGGTCCCTGTCTCCCAGGGATAAATCCAGCCTGATCTATGTGGATATATGAACTGATGAACGCGGAGAGTCTATTAGCTAAGATCTTCGTTAGAATTTTAATATCGTTGTTTATCAACGAGATGGGTCTATAATTCCCAACCTCTTCGGGATTCTTGTCTGGTTTGGGGATGACCGTTATATAGACCCTATTAAGATGGGGATCTAGTGAAGAGCCCCTGGTTAGATGGTTAAATAATCTAGACATGTAAGGGGTAAGCGTATCCGTGAAGGCTTTGTAGTAGGGGATGGAGAGTCCATCTGGGCCTGGGGCTGAGCCTTTTCTTAAGCTCCTGATGGCATCCGCAACTTCTGTGTCTGAGAATTGGGCTTCTAGAATCTGTTTATGTTCTGGAGATAGGTGAGGAAGGGGAATATTCGATAGGAAGGCGTCCAGGGATTCTGGGCAAGGGTTGTTGGGGGGGCTGTAGAGTTCAGAGTAAAATTTATGGAAAGAGTCCAAAATCATCTTAGGGTTAGTGGTGGGACCGTGGCCTGAGACTCTGATTTTTGGAAGTTGCTTAAGACGGCTTCTCGGGGATAGTTTAGAAGCTAGTAATGAACCTGGTCTATCATTTTGCGTGTAAAATTTTAGTCCACTCCATCTGATTGCTTTCTCAGCGTTAGTTGTTAGAGCCATGTTTAGCTCTAATCTGACTTTATCGAGTTGGGTGGACAAATTTTTAGAAGGGTTGATCTTATGCGCTGCCTGTAGAGACGCATAGGATTGTTCCAGCTTATTGAGTGCTGCCGCCCTTTCTTTTTTGATTCGAGAGGCTAACTGTATCATCTTTCCCCTTATGAAAGCCTTGTGTGCTGCCCAAAGTACTTCGGCCGAGGTCTCTTCCTTATCGTTAAGGAGAAAGTACTCCTTAATAGAGTTGTTTATTTCATTCACTCTAACAGGATCGGTCAACAGGGATTCGTTCAATCTCCATTGGTGATGTTTAGTGTGGAGTGGGTCGGAGCGAATTTGCATAAGAACTAGTGAATGATCTGAAAGCGGGGTGTCATGAATCTGTGAGTTTAAGACTAGGGGCATCCCGTGAGCCTCCATTAATAGGTGGTCAATTCGGGCGTATGAGTTGTGGGGATGTGAAAAATGGGTGTAGTCTCTCCTGGTTGGGTTCAGTTCTCTCCAGACATCTGTAAGGTTAACAGAATGAAGCAGCTTGGCCAGCTTTAGGCTCGCCCTAGTTGGACGTGTAAGTTGGTGCCCTATGGGTCTGGATTTATCAAGCCCCTGGTCTAGCACAACGTTTGAGTCTCCTCCCAGGATGACCCTACCCTCTAGATGAGGTTGGATGAGGGCCAATAGGGTGTTGAAGAAATGGAGTTGATTTTTGTTAGGGGCATTCGACGAAGTAAGACAATTGGAATGTCTACAGACCTCTCTTGACTTGGGTTGGTCCTCTCTGATGTGGGTAAAAAGTGTAGGGGTGTTGAGTATGCGGGCTTAACTGGTGGATAATTACCTCCGAG
>BLSH010403328.1:71602-92751 GCA_018402905.1 Glandirana rugosa | reverse complement strand
ATTAGTGTGTGTGTGTGTGTGTGTGTGTGTGTGTGTGTGTGTGTGTGTGTGTGTGTGTGTGTATAAAAGGTCAATGACTTTCTGGACTCCTGACAGACCCTTGCACCCTTATCCAGTGCTGCACTGACGTTTCTGGATTCTGAGTCATGGGGAAAGCAAAAGAATTGTCAAAGGATCTGCAGGAAAAGGTAGTTGAACTGTATAAAACAGGAAAGGGATATAAAGATATCCAAGGAATTGAGAATGCCAATCAGCAGTGTTCAAACTCTAATCAAGAGGTGGAAAATGAGGGGTTCTGTTGAAACCAATCCACGGTCAGGTAGACCAACTAAAATTTCAGCCACAACTGCCAGGAAAATTGTTTGGGATGCGAAGAAAAACCCACAAATAACTTCAGGTGAAATACAGGACTCTCTGAAAACATGTGGTATGGCTGTTACAAGATGCACAATAAGGAGGCACTTGAGGGACATACTAAAACTTTTAATGTGAAAACTGCTTAATGTTGCTTAACGTACCATAAAGTGCCTAAACCTCAATCAATTGCCCTGAAACTTTGCACAGTTTAAGTTAAGTTCTCCACTTCCCAAACCTATCCTGGAAGTTTCGTAGGATTTGCTCTCCCACAAGGCAAACTAGAGACATTAAGCGTGATTTTTGGGGCGCTTAATGTTGCTTAACGTACCAAAAACACCTTAGATGTTAACCAATTTCTCCCAAACTTCGCACAACTCAAGATTCTGTCTATGCCAACATATTCTGAACATTTCAGATCATTTGGTAAATCGCACCAAAAGTTATTCACGTTAAGCAATATTCTACAATCCTAAAACGTTTAATGTGAAAACTGCTTAATGTGAAAAGTGCTTAACGTACAATAAAGTACCTAAACCTCAATCGATTGCCCTGAAACTTTGCACAACCTAAGTTATCCACTTCCCAGACCTATCCTAGAAGTTTCGTAAGATTCTCCTTCCCAGAAGGCAAACTAGAGACATTAAGCTTGATTTTTGAGGCGCTTAATGTTGCTTAACGTACCAAAAAGACCTTAGATGTTAACCAATTTCCCCCAAACTTCACACAATACAAGATTCTGTCTATGCCAACATATTCTGAAAATTTCAGGTTGTTTGATAAAACATGTCAAAAGTTATTTAGATGTAACTATTTTTTTCCTAAGACAAGTAAAGTAAACAGTTTTTCTCCTACGTTCACTGACAGACGCAGCTCTTCATGACGTGTGGGGTTTATGCTTGTCCAACTAGGAGTTAACTAGGCAGGGAAAAGAAACAGCTGGCACCTCCCATGGGGCCGTCCTCTCTTCCCACATAAACCCTCAACATAGCCTAGCTCTTCAGTTTCAATGCCTAGTTTGCAAGGAGTTGACCTGGCTTCCCCTTAGGGGAATTGCGGTCCTATTTGTGACCGTTTTTTTTCTTTATTCTTTCTTTACTTTCATTTTATTTGACTTCTATCAAGCATTCTAAGAGTAATCAGATTGTGCCTGTCTTACTGGACAGTGAGGTTAAAGGGTCCTCCGATTCGGATTCAGTCGGACTATGCCACGGCAGTGGCATATGTGAACCATCAGGGCGGCACGAGGAGTCCAGCAGCTGCGGCGGAGGCAGCTCTGATACTGCGTTGGGTGGAACGTCACGTTCCAGCAATCTCCGCCACTTACATTCCAGGTGTGGAAAACTGGCAGGCGGTCTTTTTCAGTCGCCAGATGCTGGACCAGGGAGCATGGTCTCCCCACCTGTAGGTTTCGACCAGATTTGCCGCAGATGGGGGGGACGCCGGACGTGGATCTCTTGCCATCTCGGTTCAATCACAAAGTGAAGACCTTTGTGTCCAGAACGAAGGATCTGTTGGCAGTGGCCACGGACGCGCTGGTGGCCCCCTGGGGCTGTTGTCTTCTCTTCGCCTTCCCTCTGATAAAACTTCTACCGCGTTTGCTACGCAGGATAGTGACGGAGGGAGAATTCCAATAATCCTGGTGGCTCCAGATTGGCCTCAGCGCACTTGGTACGCCGACATGGTGCAAATGGTGCCAAACGCCCCCTGGCGGCTCCCGCTGCGAGACGATCTTCTGTCTCAGGGGCCCATCTTGCACCCTGCCTTACCCTCGCTGGCTTCGACGGCCTGGCTATTGAGTCCCAGGTTCTAAGAGACGGAGAGTCGCTGATTCCCTACCTCGTGATCTCTACCTTGTTGAAGGCTCGCAAGTGTACTTCTCGCAAGATTTACCACCGCACCTGAGAGGCTCTTATAGCTTGGTGCGAGGTGGAGGGTCATAACCCTTGCTCTTACGTAGTGTCCAGGGTCCTGATTTTTTTCCTGCAGGGCCTGAACAAAAAAAAAAAAAAAAACTGGCTTTGAGTTCTCTCGAGGGCCGGAGATTGGCTCTGGCGATTCCTTTCCAGAGACCTTTGGCTTCGCACTTGTGTATTCGTACCTTTGTACAAGGTGGGTGACATGTGTTCATTGTCCCCTCGTCCATCACACCCACATGAAAGTGAGTTGCATGCCTTGGACGTAGTGAGGGCCTTAAAAATGTATTTATCTGCTGCAGCCTTTTTTCAGGAAGGCTGATGCCTTATTTGTGCTGACAGAGGGTCCGCGCAAAGGTTTGGCGGCCTCGTCGGCTATTACTTTCGTTGGCTTAGACAAACCGTGACCCATGTGTATTCTGTTTGGGGCAAGGTTCCCCTTTTCTGGTTTTTATAGGTTTATGTGCTAGCATCTTCGGATGCTGCCTCTGGCCGCAAAGTTTTGCAGCCGGCAGTGTAGGCATATCTGGCGCTTCCTTAGAGGTTCTGTTGGGTACAGTTGATATTTTTTACCCACCCCTCTTTTTTGACACAGCTTGGGGACATCCCCACACATAATGAAGAAAAGCTGCGTCTGTCAGTGAACGTAGGAGGAAAAAGGGATTTTATTAAAACTTACCGTAAAATCCTTTTCTCTGAGTTCACTGACAGACGCAGCGCCCACCCCTCTGTGCTCTGTTTTCTGTACGGCTTGTGTACGAACTGAAGAGCTAGGCTATGGAGAGGGTTTATGTGGGAAGAGAGGACGGCCCCATTGGAGGGGCCAGCTGTTTCTTTTCCCTGCCTAGTTAACTCCTAGTTGGACAAGCATAAACCCCACATGTCATGAAGAGCTGCGTCTGTCAGTGAACGTAGGAGAAAAACTGTTTACTTTACCTGTCTTAGGAAAAAAATTGTTACATCTAAATAACTTTTGACATGTTTTATCATACAACCTGAAATTTTTAGAATATATTGGCATAGACAGAATCTTGAATTGTGTACGTTTGGGGGAAATTGGTTAACATCTAAGGTCTTTATGGTACCTTAAGCAACATTAAGCGCCCCAAAAATCAAGCTTAATGTCTCTAGTTTGCCTTCTGAGATGACGAATCCTACGAAACTTCCAGGATAGGTTTGGAACGTTGAACTTAGCCTGTGCAAAGTTTCAGGGCAATTGATTGAGGTTTAGGCACTTTATGGTACGTTAAGCAACATTAAGCGCCCCAAAAATCAAGCTTAATGTCTCTAGTTTGCCTTGTGGGAAAGCAAATCCTACAAAACTACCAGGATAGGTTTGGGAAGTGGAGAACTTAGGTTGTGCAAAGTTTCAGGGCAATTGATTAAGGTTTAGGCACTTTATGGTACGTTAAGCAACATTAAGCAGTTTTCACATTAAACGTTTTAGGATTGTAAAATATGGCTTAACGTGAATAACTTTTGGTGCGATTTCCCAAATGATCTGAAATTTTCAGAATATGTTGGCATAGACAGAATCTTGAGTTGTGCGAAGTTTGGGGGAAATTGGTTAACATCAAAGGTGTTTTTGGTACGTTAAGCAACATTAAGCGCCCCAAAAATCAAGCTTAATGTCCCTAGTTTGCCTTGTGGGAGAGCAAATCCTACGAAACTTCCAGGATAGGTTTGGGACATTGAGAACTTAGGTTGTGCAAAGTTTCAGGGCAATTGATTGAGGTTTAGGCACTTTATGGTACGTTAAGCAACATTAAGCAGTTTTCACATTAAACGTTTTAGTATGTCCCGCCACTTGAAGAAAGATGGGCTGCATGGCGAGTCGCCAGAAGAAAGCCATTACTACGCAAATGCCACAAAGTATCCCGCGTACAATACGCCAAACAGCACGGAGACGAGCCTCAAACCTTCTGGCACAAAGTCATTTGAAGTAAGGAGAACAAAATTTTAGCTTTTCGGCCACAACCATAAACGCTACATTTGGAGAGGAGTCAACAAGGCCTATGTTGAAAGGTAAATCATTCCTACTGTGAAACACGGAGGTGGATTGCTGATGTTTTGGGGGTGTGTGAGCTACAAAGGCACAGGAAATTTGGTCAAAATTGATGGTAAGATGAATGCAGTATGTTATCAAAAAATACTGGAGGAACATTTGCATTCAGCCAGGAAGCTGCGCATGGGAGGTACTTGGACATTCCAACATGACAATGATCCAAAACACAAGGCCAAGTTGACCTGTCAATAGGCTACAACAGAATAAAGTGAAGGTTCTGCAGTGGCCATCTCAGTCTCCTGACCTCGATATCATTGAGCCACTCTGGGGAGATCTCAAACGTGCAGTTTGTGCAAGACAGCCCAAGAATTTCCAGGAACTGGAGGCTTTTTGCCAAGAGGAAGGGGCAGCTTTACCATCTGAGAAGATAAACCTCATCCACAAATACCACAAAAGACTTCAAGCTGTCATTGATGTTAAAGGGGCAATACACAGTATTAAGAACGGGGGTATGTAAACTGTTTATCAGGGTCATTTGGGTAGTTTTTCTGTTGTCATTATCATTTAACCACTTCCCTACCGAGTCATAGTAAAATGACGTCGGCAGGGACTGCTCCTCGATCCGGGCGGACGTCATATGACGTACGCCGCTACTGAGGGCCCCCAGGGGCCCGCAGAGCGGCGATCACGGATCGCTTGTCTGCCGGGGGGTTGTGTCCCCCCCCCCAATAAAATTGGCTCTTTACCACGTGACCGGCTGTGTCCAATCACAGCCGGTCACTAACGCTCCTCTCGTGCACGCCGCTCGTGCGCGCCCCTGGGAGCGTGAAGCGCGGCGATCGGAGCTGAGGCTTGTCCTTCGGACAAAGCCCAGCTCCAATCCGTGTAAAGAGCCAATTGATTTGGCTCTTTACCACATGACCGGCTGTGTCAATCACAGCCGGTCATGTGATGTAAACAAACCGCGGTAACGAGCTGTTACCGCGGTTTTCCCTGTCACACACTGATCGTGTGAGACAGGGAGATTGCGGTAACAGCTGGTTACCGCCTACTGTGTACACCAAGCACACTGATCACCCCCCCCAATAAAGAGTACCTGTCACAGTCCATCAGAGTACCTGTCACCTGTCCATCAAAGTACCCGAGTACCTGCCACCTGCCCATCAGAGTATCCGAGTACCTGTCACCTGTCCATCAGAGTACCCGAGTACTTGTCACCTGTCCATCAGAGTACCCGAGTACCTGTCACCTGTCCGTCAGAGTACCCGAGTACTTGTCACCTGTCCATCAGAGTACCCTAGTACCTGTCCATCAGAGTACCCGAGTACCTGTCACCTGCCCATCAGAGTATCCGAGTACCTGTCACCTGCCCACCTGAGTACCCAAGTACCTGTTATCTGCCCACCAGAGTACCCGAGTACCTGTGACCAGCCCATCAGAGTACCCGAGTACCTGTGACCAGCCCATCAGAGTATCCGAGTACCTGTCACCTGTCCGTCAGAGTACCCGAGTACATGTCACCTGCCTTTCAGATAACCCGAGTACCTGTCACCAACCCATCTGAGTAACCGAGTACCTATTTGCAGCCCATCAAAGTACCCAAGTACCTTTTACCAATCCATCAGATTACCCTAGTACCTGTCTCCAGCCCATCAAAGTACCCAAGTACCTATCTGCAGCCCATCAGAATACCTGAGTACCTATCTGCAGCCCATCAAAAGTGTGATAGGTATCAATGAAATTTTATGTGTAATTTATGCTCCTAGAACGCCTGACGGTGCTTCCCTGCATGTTCGGCCTCGGTATGTGGCCAGGGTGTGAAAAAGTCTCACACATGTGGTATCGCCATACTCGGGACGAGCAGCAGAATATATTTTGGGGGGTAATTTTTGCTATGTGTTAGAAATATCTTATAAATTGACCACTTTGTGTAAAAATAAAAGCGTTTTCATTTTCTTTCCACGTTTTTCGAAGACTTGTGAAAAAAAATGAACCATTCAAAGACTCATAATGCCTCATAGAATATACGTTGGGGTGTTTGCTTTCCAAAATTGGGTCATTTTATGGGTAATTCCATTGTCCTGGTGCTCCAGGGCCTTCAAAAGTGTAATAGGTCGTTAGGAAATTAGATGTGAAAATTCTGCTCCTAAAATGCATGACGGTGCTCCCTGCATGTTGGACCTCTCTATGTGGCCAGGCTGTGAAAGTCTCACACATGTGGTATTGCCACACTCGGGGACAATAGCAGAATGTATTTTGGGGTGTAATTGGAAGTATGCATATGCTGTGTGTGAGAAATAACTTGTTTTTTTGACAATTTTGTGCAAAAAAAAAATAATAATTTCTTAATTTTCCCAAGAATTGTGGGAAAAAAAGTACAACTTCAAAAAACTCGCCATGCCTCTTGTTCAATACCTTGGAACGTCTACTTTTCAAAATGGGGTCATTTGGGGGGTATTTGTACTTTCCCGACATTTCAGGGCCTCAAGAAATGAGACAAGCCATCAGTGCATCAGGTGTGATCAATTCAATGATTTGCACCATAGCTTGTAGACTCTATAACTTTCACACAGACCAAATAATATACACTTATTTGGGTTATTTTATCTAAAGATAGGTAGCAGTATAGGTTTTGGCCCAAATTTATGGACAAAAATTACTTATTTGCAAAATTTTATCACAGAAACTAAAAAAAAAGTTTTTTTTTCAAAATTTTCGCACTTTTTTCAATTATGTCGCAAAAAATAAAACACCCGGAGGTTCTTAAATACCACCAAAAGAAAGCTCTATTTGTGTGAAAAAAAAAATGATAAAAATGTTGTTTTGGTGCAGTGTAGCATGAGAGAGTAATTGTCATTCAAAGTGTAAGAGCGCTGAAAATTGGTCTGGTAAGGAAGGGGGTATAAACGTCCGGTATTGAAGTGGTTAAAAAGAGTAAACACAGTTGATTGATAATAAATGGCTTCAGACAAACACTAACCACGAGTGAAAGAAAAGTTTTTGTGTTATCATTCATATTCTCTGTAAAATGGCCAAGAAATCATAAATTCTGCCAGGGTATGTAAACTTATGAGCACAACTGTACATTTACTGCAGCAGGACTGCTGCTCTGTGACAGATCACATGCATAGTACGTGATCTGATACTTCTGGGTCTGGGGCTCCGCCGGCAACCTGATGCCGATGTGATGATACACAGTGGGAGCCCAGTAGCAGGTACCACGGACTATGTTCACCGCTGCCCGTTGATTACACAGGCAGAATGTCGATCTGCCTATGTAAACAAGGCAGGCCGCCATTCTGTCAGGGGGAAGGTACAGATCCTGTGTTTTTGCATTCGTATTTGTTACGTTCACTAACCGTTACTTTAGACAAATTTGAAAGGAAATTCCAATAGCTATAATTGAATAGTTTATAATCATACATAATGTAGCCAGGAGCTGGATAAGTATAAATCTATTCCTGCAATCAGGAGACATTGTGTAGCTTTGCTGTCGGGGAGCTGTTTTCTCCCTAGCGCTGAATTGGATCTCACGTGTTACATCCTGCATACAGAGACAAAGCAGAGCAAAGCATCTTGGGACATGTAGTCCAAATTGATGGGATTTGCCCTCTCGATGAAGCATCAGGAACTACAAGTACCAGATGGCTGATGGGGGAAGAACAGACTGCTGGGAGAGTCTATAAGAAGGGCAAATTGAGGCCTGGTACAGGCTCTTGGGACCCTAGAATTCCCAAGCAACCCCCTCACTCCCTTCTCTGATTGGCCACAGGCGAAGTCGCCTTGCATGGAGTCGCGTTGTAAGTCGCCTTGAAGTTTCCTAGCAAAGTCGCCCCTGAAGTCGGATCGCCTATGTGTGCACCGGCCCTTAGGGACCTTGGATTATAAGCTCCTTGAGGGCAGGGACTGATATGAATGTACAATGTATATAGCCACACAGCACGGCTCATTAAATTTATAGGCTGTCTCACACAGTATGATAAACCCTATGTTGGCCTGCATTCTTATTCAAGCTAGATGGCAATCTCATCTATTTATTATACATAAAAAGCAGAGAGCTTTCACATGTGGCACCCCATGTAAGCAAATAATAATTAATAAAGCAGCCCTAGGACAATCATGCTTAGTGAGCCATGGTCCACGATCCCATGGTTCACATATACAGGGGATATTTGGATAGCTCTAGAGCCAGTCTAAGCCCGATCTCATCCAATCCAAATCTGCGCTTGTATGGTAGCATACACCCATATGCTCCTTCTATGAAGACTAGAGTTGATCGAACCTCTGCAAGTTCGGGTTCTGCTGGTTTGGCCGAACTTCGGGACAAAGTCCGGGTTCGGGTCCGGACTGGACCCGAACTTTGACATGGACCCCGAACCCCATTGAAATCAATGGGGACCCGAACTTTTAGGCACAAAAATGGCTGTAACAAAGTCCTGGAAAGTCCTAGAGGTCTGCAAAAAGGAAGGAAAATGGGGGTAAGGGTCGGACAAGTGCCCTACAAAGAAATGGGGATAGGGAAATAACTTATAATAATAAAAAAAAATCACATAAAAAAAAAAAATCAAAAATGGAGGTGGATGTGGACCATCTTCAAAGTGTGTGTGAAAAGTCTATTTCAGCCGGAGGGAGCCATATCAGTGTTCTAAAATCATCTTCATGGCTCCCTCCGGCTGAAATAGACTTTTCACACACACTTTGATGATGATTTTAGAACAGTAATCTTTCCCTTAAAGCAACAGCTGGAACCTTTCCCTGTACAAGTTGGAGATGATTTTAGAAGAATAATTTTTCCCTTAAAGCAACAGACTCTACCTAGTCCAGTCAGATCGTTCTGTGCAACAGGATGAGGTGTGCAATCTGTCCCTCAAAGCAGCAGTACTAGTATCTCTCCCTAGTCCACAATCAGATCATTCAGTAATGCAGCATGAGATGTTCTATAATATTTGCAATCTGTCCCTCACAGACCCAGCAGCATCCTCTCCCTAAACTATCCTGAGAGCATATGACATGCAGCACGGTGACTACAGCCCCATATAGAGGCTGGATCACATGGTGCACTGGCCAATCACAGCCATGCCATTAGTAGGCATGGCTGTGATGGCTTCTAGGGAAAACCAGTGAAACACTTGTTGATTGGCTGCCCTTGGCAGCTTTTCAATACTTGGAATAAAATACCAGAACCCCGGACCCGAACCCAGACTTTTTTTGTCCCGGACACCCAAAAGTTTGGTACGGACCCGAACTTTACAGTTCGGGTTCGCTTAACTCTAATGAAGACACAAAAATGGGATGGTGACAGGGGAACTTAGCACAATAAGACTCCTAATCATAAATGACTCCCCCCGCCACATGCAAAAGTCCTCTACACACTGTACACAAGGGGAGCAAATATTCTCCAATAACCCACATGTACATAAATCGTATCTCTGCACAATAAATTGAAATAATCGCTAAAATCGTCGTAACCCAATTTAAACTGCTAGTTAAATCCTATATTTCACAAATCAATAAATTTAATATACCGCTCAATCCATACAATTAATAATCACTTAAGGTCCAGTTCTATGTTCAAGCCTCTAGGACTTAAAGTGGATTTTTTTTAAACTAACACTTTATCTCACACTGCGATAATTCCCGTACCCTATTTACTCCTCTCCATGATGGGTAAGTTCTATCTATGCCCCAAAACTTTAGACTTGAGGGGTCAAGGGGTTTTCTCCTAAAATTAAGGGACACACTATGGTCTTAAAGCCCACACTGATATTGTGTATATGCTCAGATACACTTTTTTTTTTTTTTTTACCCAGTGTCCTTTTAGTCCGCCCTATATACATTAGCCCATAAGGGCATTCCAGGGCATAGACAACATGTGTGGAACTAGAAGATATGAAATCTTTAGTTTCAAATTCTTGTCCATTTGCTGTGGATGTAAAACTCGTCAACCCTCTAATATGTGTATTCACCTGCTGGAACGCTCTATATATTCAGCAGAGATATGATTTACGTACATGTGGGTTATTGGAGAATATCTGCTCCCCTTGTGTACAGTGTGTAGAGGACTTTTGCATGTGGCGGGGGGGAGGGGGTTGATTTATGATTAGGAGTCTTATTGTGCTAAGTTCCCCCATCAACATCCCATTTTTGTGTCTTCATAGAAGGAGCATATGGGTGTATGCTACCATACAAGCGCAGATTTGGATTGGTCTGAGATTGACTTTAGCGCTATCCAAATATCCCCTGCACATCACATGTCCCAGAAGATACGCCAAGCCATTCACAAGTCACAGTGCGACTCTCGCATGCTCAGTGAGTGCCCAGCTTTGAAGTCAAAGCCGGGTGATGCCGGCGCCACCGAGGGGAGGGGGAGAAGAGCGAGCCCTCGGGCGGCCACATCGCTGGAATGAGGGACAGGTGAGTGGCCGATTGTTAAAAGTCAGCAGCTACCCTTTTGGTAGCTGCTGACTTTTAACTGGATGGAACTCCGCTTTAAGCTGGGTACACACAATAAGATTATTGGATGAACTTTTTTTTTTGATGCTAGTCTCACATCGAATCTGAAGAGGTTACTAAGCAAAATTCTCATCCGACAAAATGCAATGTCAGAAGTGACGTAATGCAACTCATTCGGTCATGTACAAGGCGTTCAATAAGCTTGGAGGCAAACTGGAGCAGGGAAATGGGTCTTAAAGCGGAGTTCCACTCGTTTTTTGGTTTATTAAAAGTCAGCAGCTACAAAAAGTGTAGCTGCTGACTTTTAATAAACAGTAACTTACCTGTCTCCCGGTCCAGCAATGGTTGCGCCCGAAGCCTTGCTCGTCTAACCCTCCTCACGTCGGCCCCGTCATTCCTAGTGTGGGCACCGGGCCCGGCTTCACGGCCGGGCACGCACTGCGCATACGCGAGTCACGCTGCGCATTCCTAGTGGCCAGGCAATCTTCTGGGACCTGTGACGTGTGCCAGAAGATTGCCAGGAGGGAGGGGCCACCTAGGACGAGAGGAGGAGTCACGGAAGAGAGACAGGAAGTCCCTCTGAAACCTGGGGGGACACTCTTCCCCCCCCCCCCTGCCAAATGTGGCATGTAAGGGGGCAAGGAGTGCTTAAAGTGGAAGTTCCATTTTTTTTTTTTTTTTTTTTTTTTTGGGTGGAACTCCACTTTAAGTTATTCAAACAGGTGGTCAAGTGAGGGTTTTTTAAGTATGGGGGTAACCAGTGCATGTTTGAGCGGGGAGGGAAAGGTGCCGGAGGAGAGGGAGAGGTTGGAGATGTGGGTTAAGGGGTCTAGAATAGAGCGGGAGGGTGGCCGCAGTAATTGTGAGGGGACAGGGTCCAGGGGACAGGTGGTGAGGTGGGCTATGGAGAGGAGTTTATCACCTTCCTCTGTGGTAACAGGGCAGAAGGAGGAGAGTATTGAATGCGGTGTTGGATCTGATGTGTTTGATAGGGGAGGAAGCTGGATGTTGGATATCTCCTTGCGAATTGTGTCGATTTTTGCTTTTGAAGTGGTTGGCAATTTCTTGAGCGGTAAGCAAGTTGGTAGGTGGGGGGAGTGGGGGGTGAAGTAAGGAGTTGACGAGGTTTGGATGAGAGTGTTGTAGTAGGTTTGTTTAGCAGTGTGGAGGCGGAAATTGTATTTGAGAAGGGCAGATTTATAGAGGTCAAAGTCTCGCAGGGATTTAGATTTACGCTACGCTCGCTCAAGAGCACGGCTGCGTCTCTTTGAGGCTTCTGGTGTCGTCTGTTTGCCAGGGTTGTGGCAGATGAGGCCCAATTCTGCGGGTGGAGAGGGGAGCCAGTGCTTCTAGGGAGGATGACAATGTGTTGTTGTTGTAGATAGAAGTGGTTTGGTCTGGGCAGGCGAGGGGTGCAATTTTGTCAGAGAGGTCATCAGTAGCAGAATGAAGGAGGGAAGGGTTGAGGTGGCGAAGGTTTCTGCAGGTAGTGGTTTGCAGGTTGGCAGCATGGGAGGCAGGAGACAGAGAGTGTGAAACGGATAAGATTGTGATCAGAGAGAGGAAAGGGAGTATTAGAGAGGTTGCAGGGGGTGCAGCGATGGGAGAATACAAGGTCAAGAGTGTTGCCGTTGGAGTGAGTGGTAGCTTGTGTCCATTGTGTTAGGTTAAAAGAGGAGGTTAGGTTGAGTAGTTGAGAAGCGGTTGCAGTATTAATGTTGATTGGAATGTTAAAGTCACCTAGGATGATGGCAGGTATATCAGAGGACAGAAAATGGGGTAGCCATGTGGAGAAGTCGTCCAGAAAGCGTGACACTGGTCCAGGAGGCCGATAAATGACTGCGACCCTCAGACAAGCTGGAGAGAAAAGACGAATGCGGTGCACTTCGAAGGCGTCTGGAAGGTGCATTGTGGAGAGAGGAGAAGTCCCACACTGCCTCCTTTTCATCCACTAGGTATGGGTGAGTGAGTCCAGAGGAGGCCACTGTGGGACAGGGCAGCTGGGGAGGTAGTTTTGAATTCCTGGAGCCAGGTTTCGGTAACAGCAAATAGATTAAGGGAGTTGGACAGGAAAAGGTCATTGACAGAGGCTAGTTTGTTGAAGACACAATGGGCATTCTAGAGGGCACACGCAAGGGGAGAGCAGACTTGTGGAATCAGGGGAATTGAAATGAGAAAGTGGGGGTTGCGGCTACTGTTGGAGGAGGTAGACAGACAATTTTGGTGGTTGGAATAGGATGTTGGGGGACCAGGGTTTGGTGAGATGTCCCCAGATATTAGGAGTAGTAGGAGGGTGAGGGTGGTAAGGTGGGAGTGGGATTTATAGGAGGGTAGATGCTGTTGTGGAGTGGAAGGGGTGACACTGCGTGGGCCAAGAATGAGCAGGAGGTGATAAGTGCAGCAGTATTGAGTGAGCAGAAGTGAGGGAGATATGTACAGGTTGTGGGCTGGAGAGGGGGGGTAAAGAAGTGAGAGTTTGAGGAGAGAGGATGTTATAGCAAAGAAGAGTAGCAGCGGCGGCTGGTGTGTGAGGGGCACTTGGGCGCCGCCTCCCCGTCGGCTATAGAAGGAAAAAAAAAGTCAGCCCCGCCAACCCCTGCAGGAGGCGCTGGTGCATTGACTTTTTTTTTTCGGCTCCTTGGCTGTCACATGACAGCCAAGTAGTGAGCCTATTGGTCCGCCATTAAAAGCTATGAGGGTGCGCTGAACAGGCGCACCCTGCATAGCTTGATTGTCTGCCCTGAGCCTCCGCTCAGTGTGATTGGATGCAGTGGCCGGGAGTGGGTCACTGTGGCAGCGGAGGTGACTTCCGCTCCCACAGAGACCATGACCGCCCGGGGACCGACGAGGGGGGACAGCAAGCTTTCCGTATGCCGAACTCTGCAGACTCAGCGAGCTCTCCGTATGCCGAATCTCTGCAACAATCCTGCCTGCTGGATGGGGTGCAGGGGGGGGTCTCTGCAATGTACCCCACCTGTGTCACTGGCTGCATAACTGCCCCCCACCTGTGTCACTGGCTGCATAACTGCCCCCCACCTGTGTCACTGGCTGCATAACTGCCCCCCACCTGTGTCACTGGCTGCATAACTGCCCCCCACCTGTGTCACTGGCTGCATAACTGCCCCCACCTGTGTCACTGGCTGCATAACTGCCCCCACCTGTGTCACTGGCTGCATAACTGCCCCCACCTGTGTCACTGGCTGCATAACTGCCCCACCTGTGTCACTGGCTGCATAACTGCCCCCACCTGTGTCACTGGCTGCATAACTGCCCCACCTGTGTCAGTGTATACTGTGCCCTTTGATGCTGAGCTGTATACTGTGCCCTGTGATGCTGAGCTGTATACTGTGTCCTGTGATGCTGGGGCTGTATACTGTGTCCTGTGATGCTGGGGCTGTATACTGTGTCCTGTGATGCTGATCTGTATACTCCTGACACAATATGTGGAATACAGGGGATGGAGTGGGTGGATTATATAAGGGGTGGGGCTTATTAGAAGTAGGAGGGGTCAAAAGGAAGGGCGGGGCCTGGCACCCCCCCCATCCAAAAACTTCACCAGCCGCCACTGAAGAGTAGTGTGAGCACGTTGGAGGGTGGACAGAGGGAAATAGAAGGAAGCAGGGACGTCGCTAAGGGGTGGCTATCAGGGCTTCAGCCCCGAATGTCACGCCCTCAGCCCGAGCCTCACCAGGGGCCCCTAATGGCGGTGTCAAATCGCCCGCCTGCAGAGCTGCGGGCGTGCGATGGCACCTAACTAAGCCACGGACGAGTGGCTTGATCGAGCCGCGAGCGGGTGGTTCTGTAGAAGAAGTGAGCGGATTCGGAGAGAGAGAGGGGCGGGCGACGTCGCCTGACTAAGCCGCCGACGAGTGGCTTCATAGAGCCACGAGCGGGTGGCTCTGCAAAACATGGCAGCTGACTCGGGGAGGGAGGGGCGGGCGAGCAGAGATCATCTCTCTCTGCCCAGCCCGCATCACTGCTCTTCCACTGCTGGCACTGTGGAGGAGAGTGGAGGATCGGATCCTCTCTCTACACAGCCCTTAGTGCCGGACCTGGAGGTGGGGAGGGGCTGTCAGAGCTGCCAACTCCTGTCGCTGCGGGGGGGGGGGTCTGTGACGCTTGCTCTGTCCTAGGAGGGGCACCTGTGATGTAAGGAGGGACTCTGCTGGGGGCACCTGTTATGGAAGGAGGAACTCTGCTGGGAGCACCTGTGATGTAAGGAGGAACTCTGCTGGGGGCACCTGTGATGTAAGGAGGGACTCCGCTGGGGGCACCTGTGATGTAAGGAGGGACTCCGCTGGGGGCACCTGTGATTTAAGGAGGAACTCCGCTGGGGGCACCTGTGATGTAAGGAGGAACTCCGCTGGGGACACCTGTGATGTAAGGAGGGCCACCGCTGGGGGCACCTGTGATGGAAGAAGGCACTTCGCTGGGGGCATCTGTGATGTAAGGAGGAACTCCGCTGGGGGCACCTGTGATGGAAGAAGGGACTCCGCTGGGCGACCTGATGGCATCTGGTAGCAGGCGACAGTGGCAAGTAACACACTCAGGGCTCCCACTGATTCTGCATTATGGTGAGTTGAACTATTTCATTTTATATTACAATGTAATAATAGAAATCATGCTCTTCAATCATCCTTACACCATAACAACCATGGTGCCGGGATGATTGAAGCGCCCACACCAGGTGATTGGAGTATCTTTATTTGCTGATTGTTAAACTTTCAGGAATACACATATTGCTATTGTAGTGTAGGATCTGGGCCTGCTGTCCCTTCCTTCCTTCCTTCCTTCCTTCCTTCCTTCCTTCGCTTCTCCTTCCTTCCTTACTTCCTTCCTTTCCCCCTAGTTCATCTCAGAGGTGAGCCACACCCCCAAAGCCATGCCCATTTAAGCCACGTCCACAACTTCATTTAGACCACACCCGTTTTTTGCCACGGCACGTTTCATGTGCTGCATTTCTACGGGCTAGAGCCCCTGGGCTTTTTCCCACCTACACCCCTGGAAGGAAGGATGTCAGAAGTTAGAAGATGAAGGGGAATTCCCTGGCAAATTGGTGTAGAACACAAATGTCTATACTTGCTTTTTTTTTTTTTAAGTGCCTTAGTCAAAGTGCCGGTGTCCAAGTGCCATGACACTTAGCGCAGGAGTGGCCAGCCCAAGCCCTCGCCAGCCGTCCCAGAGATTGAACTCAATTTATACTGGGATGGTGTGGGGGGGGGGGGGGATTGACAATTATTCAATTAGGAGCTGATAATCAGGCTCGTGGGCAGAGTGGGGGTTTACAACTGACCTGGACAGACTGCAATTCAGGAGAGGGCAACAGGATAAGGCAAGATGTTTGATCTTGTTCAAGGCAGCGTAATACAAAGTAAGTGTCACTTTCAAAAGATAAACAAACAGGCAACTACAGTATTCATAGCAAAGAGAGTTCAGTTTGGAAACATTGTACATTCTCGCTTTTGTAAAAAGTGAATATTAATTTGCAATTGTCCACAACTGAGTGGGCTCAGGGAGCAGTGCTCTGCGTCCCAAGCCCACCCTTTTTTTAAGCCAATTAGAGCCTAAGGCTCTAATCCTGTGCTTAAAAAAACAAAACAAAAAAAAAACACACCCTGTTGGAATCCATGCATCCGGCACCCTGCATGTAGATTAGGTGGCTGGACACATGGATAGGAGGGGTGGTGCCCCTGTGCCCCCTATCGATGGGCCGCCACTGGGAAACGGTATATAGGAAGGTGAGCGGGGACTGGAGAGAAAGAAAACGGAGTGGCAGAGGATCAGCTAGGGGACCAGAGCAAGAGAAACTAGCAATGTCAAACCTTAATCGCTTCATGTCCGCGCTAAAGCCGAATGACGGCCACAGCGCAGGCTTTAATTGCCGGGAGGGTCTTTATAGATGTCCTCCTGTGCATGAGCTGCCTGCATGCTTCTATGAGACTCGGCTGATCACAGATCTGAGTAAGGGGCCGATCCCGGCTCCTTACCATGTGATCAGTTGTCAGCCAATGACAGCTGATCACGTGATGTAAACAGATCGGTGATCCTTCTTTTATTTTTTTCCCTCACGATGCCAAAGTGCGGGGAGAAAAATCAGGCGATCACCAGCTTCTTGTCAAAGGAACATCGGTCCTTCACACAGAGAGCCATGGCTGCCTGATCTGTGCCCACCAGTGCCACCTGCAAGTGCCACCTATCAGTGCCAACTACCTTTGCCCATCAGTGCCACCCAGCAGTGCCCATCAGTGCAGCCTCATCAGCGCACACCAATAAAGGATAAAAATTACCTGTTTTCAAAATTTTATAACAAACTAAACCTGTGGTCTGTGGGTTTTTTTTTTTTTTTTTAGCAAAAAATAAAAACCCCAGTGGTGATTAAATACCGCCAAAAGAAAGCTCTATTTGTGGGGGGGGGGGGGGGGGGAGATAAAAATGTAATCCGGGTACAGTGTTGCATGACCACACATTTGTCGTTCAAAGTGTGATGGCGCTGAAAATTGGTCTGGGCAGAAAGGGGGTTTAAGTGCCCAGTATGCAAGTGGTTAATGCACAGAGTGGGAGTAATATTGCAGGAGATGAGCAGGGAGCAGAGAGAGAAGAATCAGCAAACCAGAGGATCAGCAGAGCTGGGGGATGATAATAATAATAATAAACTTTAGTTTCTATAGGTGGCTTCTCAAAGCTCTTTAAAAGGAAAACACAAGAAATGCACAGGATAACAGGAAATACACAGGGTAACAAAAGGGGTAAAGGGACAATTAAGTGAAAATTTGTCTAAAGAAAAAAGTTTTTAGATTTGATTTGAATGACTTTAGAGAAGAGGACTCTGACATTCTTAGGAAGTGAATTCCATAGCTTTGGAGCATAGCAGGAGAAAGCTCGGGTGTAGGTGAGTAGGGGGACACACAGACCAAATTTGAGGAGTTGAGGTCACGGGGGGACGGGCGGGTAAGTTGAAAAAAGTTCAGAGAGATAATTGGGTGCCAAGCCATGAAGGGCCTTGTAGGTGAGCAAGAGGATCTTAAAGTCTATGCAAAACCTGACTGGTAGCCAGCGCAAGGACTCCAGGATTAGGGGTAATATGATCTCTTGTACCAGACCTAGTCAGGACTCTGGCTGCAGAATTTTGAACATATTGGAGCCGATTTATGATGGATTTAGGTACACCAGCAAGTAGAGCATTGCAGTAGTCAAGTCGGGAGAACACAAATGTATGGATCAGCTTTTCAGCTACAGTGTATGATGGCTACTACTCGGGACACTATTGAGTGGGGGATCAGCAGAGCTGGGTGTGAATCCATGTGGGGGGATCAGCAGAGCTGGGGGCTACCCGGCCCGGACTAGAACAAAATTTAAGCCAGAGCTTTTTAGACTGAGCAGTCCATTTTTATTTATTTTTTTTATACTAAATTAGAAATATTGACTATTGTTTTTTTTATGTCGGTTAGTTATATTTATGAAAGTAGAAAACAATCTAGCTACATACATTGCATAAGAGATTCTGTTTTCTGTCTTCCTCTGCTTATTTTTTTACAGGCATATACCATTGAGCATGTTCCATGTTTTTTTTGTAATTATTTGTTTTTTTTTTTTGTCATATACACTATAGGAATTTTACATTCCTATAGTGTATACGACAAAAAAAACAAACAAACCTGGTACACCTTTGAGTGCCCCAGGGAGAACAGCAATGTGGCACATTGAACAGACCAAATTGGTTAGCAGTTGGAGGGGTTTAAAGGAGCATGGTTAAATAAAACAAAAGCATCTGCCACTTGGCTCCACGAGCTGCCTAGCGTGCCCATCTGCCCTGCATTTAGATGGATGGAGGAGAAGGGACAGGGCTGGGAGGAGGCAGGTAGAGGGGAGGACGGAGCCAGGTGGACAGAAAAGAGGGGGGGATGCAACCAGGTGGAGGGGTGGACAGGAGAGAGGGGGGGTGTAGACAGGAGGAGGGGAGGACAGAGCCAGGTGGACAGATGAGAGGAGGGATGCAGACAGGTGGAGAGGTGGACAGAGCCAGAAGAACAGGAGAGAGCGGGACACAACCAGGTGGACGGGAGGACAGAGCCAGATGGACAGGAGAGAGGGGGATGCAGCCAGGTGGACAGGAGAGAGGGGGGGATACAGCCAGGTGGAGGGAAGGACAGAGCCAGGTGGACAGGAGGGATGCAGCCAGGTGGAGGGGAGGATGTAGCCAGGTGGACAGAAGAGAGGGGGATGCAACCAGGTGGAGGGGATAAAATATAGAAAAAATATCTATCCTAATTGTTGTGCTTCTGGTCTCTGATTTTGACATAAATAGATTGATGTAATTTGCTGCACTTACCACTACCATGTGTGACCTGTATATAACATGTGCCTTGATCCCTTCTTCCTGTGATAATATACTGACATGATTGGAATGTATCGTAATTCACTTTTGTTCTGTTTAACAGCGTTATCTGATATGTGTATGTATATGTGTGCAATGCGTTTCTTCCTATTTTGCTATTGGGTGTATCTCTCGTGCAACAACTGGGGTCCAATGTGTCTCTGCCCGACGCACCCAATCCTCCTGCAGTTATATCCTGGGTAGCTTACATAGTGGCTCTCTATGTGGGGATCATCAGATGTGTGGGGTCACTGTATGCCCTCACCCACTTGATCACACTATCAGGGTCGCTCACTCTGCGTCTGCGGACCTCCCATTCGTACCGTCATTCAGAAAGATGTTGGGCTGGTGCCACGCATGGCTGTTCCAGGAGATTTCCCAGCCACCAATCTGCGCATGCGCGCACTTTGGCATGTACTAGGCATGCAGCCAGGTAGTGGGGAGGACGGAGCCAGGTGGACAGGAGAGAGGGGAGATCCAGCCAGGTGGAGGGGGGATGGAGCCAAGTGGGCAGAAGGGGTGCAGCCAGGGGGAGGATGGAGCCAGGTGGGCAGAAGAGAGGGAGGATGAAGCCAGGTGGAGGGGAGGATGTAAACAGGTGGACAGAAGAGAAGGGGGATGCAGACAGGTGGAGGGGAGGATGGAGCCAGGTAGACCAGCGGCGGCTGGTGTATAAGGGGCACTTGGGGCCGCCTCTCCACCGCTGAGAAGGGAAAAAAAAAAGTCAGCCTGGCCCCCCTGCAGGAGGCGCCGGTATATTGACTTTTCTTTTTATTTTTCCTTGGCTCCTTCAGCAAGTAGTGAGCCGATTGGTCAGTCATTAAAGTCTATGTGTGTGCGCTGAACCAGGCGCACACACATAGTCTGATTGGCTGCCCCCTGAGCCACCAGAGCCAAAGACTCTCTGTCATTGGATGCTGTTGGCGGGGGCGGGACTACGGCGGACATGCTGGCTGTGTGATTACTAACGCAGGCACAGCACTCCGCCAGGACTTCCGAGCACTCTGTCATCATGCTCTCCGCTAGCGCTGCCTCTGCATATTGTTAGCCCGCTCTCCGCATACCAATCTTTGCAACACTGCCAGCATGCCTATTAGATGCGGTAAGTGCGGGACTTGGCCCGACCTAGGGGGGGGGGGGGGCTGGTGACTGTATACCCTACCTGGGACCCTGTATACTGTTACCTGGGACCCTGTATACTGTTACCTGGGACCCTGTATACTGCTACCTGGGACCCTGTATACTGCTACCCGGGACCGTGTATACTGCTACCCGGGACCGTGTATACTGCTACCCGGGACCGTGTATACTGCTACCCGGGACCGTGTATACTGCTACCCGGGACCCTGTATACTGCTATCTGGGACCCTGTATACTGCTTCCTGGGGCTCTGCATACCCTTTCTGGGACCCTGTATACTGCTATCTGGGACCCAGTATACCCTGTCTGGTGACTGTATACCCTATCTGGGACCCTGTATACTGATAGCAGTATACAGAATCAGTATACAGTATATCTGGGGAACTGTATACTGTGATATGGTGACTCTGTATACTGCTATCTGGGGCTCTGTATACTCCTATCTACAGTGATGCTGTATATACCACTATCTGGCGGTGTTGGGCTGTATACTCCTGACACAAGGGGTGGAAACTATAAGGGGTGGGGTTTATGAGAAGTAGGAGGGGTCAAAAAGGAAGGGTGGGGTCTGGTACCCCCCCCCCCCATCCTAAAATTTCACCAGCTGCCACTGATGTAGATAGGAGGAGGGAAGGACGTAGCCGTGTGGGTAGGAGAGGGAAGGGATGCAGCCAGGTGGAGGGGAGGATGGAGCCAGGTGGACAGAAGAGAGGGTGGATTCAGCCAGGTGGAGGGGAGGACAGAGTAAGGTGGATAGGAGAGAGGAGGGATGCAGCCAGGTGTAGGAGAGGTTGGAGCAAAGTGGACAGGAGTGGGGGGGTGCATTGTGGCGGTCTATCACCATATATGTCGTAGTGACATCTATCCTCATATGTCTCGGGGTCTATCGTCATATGTCTCAGTGGTA
>BLSH010403328.1:32522-42562 GCA_018402905.1 Glandirana rugosa | reverse complement strand
TATATATATATATATATATATATATATATATATATATATATATATATATATATATATATATATATATATATATTCTTACACTGCCTACACTGACTGTATATACTCTACCCCGTAATACAAAGCCAGACTAGTTGCCAAGGGTTACTCCCAAGAAATTTGGTGAAGATTACGATGAAACATTTGCTCCTGTCATAAAACACTTCACCATCAGAGCACTTCTTAGCGTTGCAGCCGGGAAGGGCATGCAAGTGAAATACCTAGACATTAAAACTGCTTTCCTATATGGAGACATTCAGGAAGAACAACCATCAGGGTTTGAGCAAGAAGACAACCTTGTGTGTAAACTTCAGTAGAGGAGCTACAGTCTAAAGCAATCTGCAAGGATGTGGAATGAGAAAGTGAATAAAGTACTTACTAGAGAGGGATTCTCCAGAAGTAAAGCAGACCCCTGTCTCTACTCCAGGAAACAAGACCATGGCAACCATGGTGGGCGAACGCGCCCATGGAATGATCACAAATATGTCCTGTGCCATGCCCAATCAGCCTGCAAGGAGCTATTCTATTTCATTTCGTGGAGAATGGGATTAGGGGTTGAGATTGCCGGATCCTCAATATTATGTATAGAACTGTGGTGTAGCACAGGTTATACAGCATATCTAAGGACTGTTGCGAGGAGTATTGGGTGTGCACTTTTCCCCTGAACTGCAGGGCAAACTAGCCTGCCACCCTGTGCCCAGTGGAAGAGATTGTTCACTGCAAGGACACTGGGGTGAAGTTTGCCCTTTTTTTTTGTGTTTTTTTTTTTTTTTTTTCCTTGAAGTATATTGCTGGGGAGAGGCTCCTTTCACCCAAAGACTTTAAGGGACTATCAATAGTTTTTTTCTTTCTTTCTGTTCTGCTGTGAGTATCTAACCCCTCATTGGCAGAGCAGGCAAGTCAAGAATTGTGTGAGGCTTCTATTAGGAGGCTTATAACCCCCTCCTGATAGGTTGTGTTGTTTAATAATTAGTTTAGATACTTGTGTTTCCCTTCTCTTAGGATTCCTGATGGAACGGCTCTTAATCTTTATCCGTTGAGAGTCAAGCCAAACAACAACTGTTGCTAACTAGGCGGGTGGAGGGCTTCCCTTTAGGGGGAGGTGCTCTGGCCCAGAATGTGTACAGTATGCTGCAGGCAGATGCAAGGATTGTAGATAGGAAATGCAATAAACTGTATATTGTAAATATTGCATGGAGATGAGATATTTTTGATACGTATTTATTCATGTACAGTTTTGCATGTCTCCTTCCAAGTTTCTTCCCTATTTCCCCTCCAATTTCTGACTTTGGGATGCCCGGCTTCTGTTTAAAGAGGCTATTTTTCAATTTCAACTGGGGACCAGCTGATGTTTAGGGGGGTTGAGTGTAGTGCCCCCATAGTATAGGTGTATTTTTCTAGCAAGGTTTTTGGCTAGGAGAGGTAAATTTAGTCAGGCCTGATTGTAATGTGCAGGCCTGGTTGTTTTGATCTTGGCTGGAAGGAGAAGCTCAGGGAGGAGTGGGTGGACTTAACAGATGAGGTCACCAGAACCTCCCACTTCTTTTTAGAAACCTGGAGAAGGTTGTCTGGTCAGTGAGCTGGGAGATGGGTGGAGCCATCTGGAGTGTCCTGAGGAGCCCTGACCAATCCCCAAGCAGGGTTGGCAGGGGGCATGCCTCCTTAGGTACTCAGTCAGCCCAACCTGGGAGGAGTAGTGGCAGGTGGAAGTCTGGAGATGTAGCAGAGGCACTGTGGTGCAGGCCCCTACCCGGGAGGTCGTCCCCAGTCTGGGGGGGGGGGGTGACCCTGGGGCCTGGGTGTTCAGGTGCAGCCAGGAGGTACACTGATTCCTAAAGCGGCACAGGAGGAACAGTAGAACAGCAGAGGTGCTAGAGGAGGAGTGAGAGACTTTAAAGTATCCACTGGTGCGGTGAGTGATGGTCCCTGGGACTGGAAGAGAAAGTGCTGGAGCAGGCTGGGAGAGGAATGGTGGACAGTCTGTGGGAGCCTTGGGAGCCAGACAAGGAAAAGGAGAGTCACTACCAGAGAGCGGATCAATGGGACCTGGAGGAGGATGGGCTGGGAGTTGTAGTTTATCAAAGTCCCAGTTTGTGCTGAAGTATTTTACTGCACATTCAGGGACCCGTGATCCCTGGCCTGTAATGGGTGTTCCTGAGGTCCTGCTGCAACAGGGTAGGCCTCACCATGTGCTAGCCGCAGTGAAGAGAAAAGTATATAGAGAAACCTGATAGATTTCCTTTCAGGCTGGAAACTAAGTTCTGAGCTTGAGAGAAGCAAAGGCGTGGAAAGCTGTGAGTTCTGTTTAGTGAGAGAACTGTAAGAGTAACGGTCAGCAAGTGAAGTGCTGGAGTGTTGAGAGGAGCAATAATCTGCAGAGGGAGAGTCTGCAGTGAAGTGTGCATATACAGGCCTGTATATGGGAACCTTGTACCATAATTCTTTGGGCATCCCACAGTTACCCCTTATCCCCATCCAAGTTATTTTCCCCAAACAAAACAACAAAAACAAGAACCGGCCTGGTCAGTGTCTCTGGATGTGTGCATATGGTGCGATTGAGGTCAGCTATCAGGTGAACCACTATTACAAGCCACTCTCAAGGGAGTACATGGCTACACCAACATAATTAATATCAAAAGAAGAGCAAATTACACTAGTATAACATTACTATTACATCCTAGCTACCTAAACTAGGAGGGTGCTACATTTGCATGTGGCACCTTCTTTTTTTAAATATCATTTATATTTAATAGTTTTTCACTCTATTGGATAGGTCATAGTTCTTTTCTGTACGTATTAATTGAGCATTTTTGTTATTAGTAATCTGTGTCCATTCTCTTCTTTCAGATACATTGCATTTCGCTATGATGCATCTCACAGTCACACCGGAGTCTTCCTTAGCTGATGAACCAGTGAAGATCAAAGCTTGGGGTCTTCCTCCACATCAGATTGTTACCATTAGGGCATGGCTGAAAGATGACAGAGGAGAGATGTTTTACTCCAGAGCTTTCTATAGAAGTGATGATGAAGGAAAGGTGGATCTTTCGCAATCCCCAGCCACTGGTGGAGACTATCATGGGGTTCATCCAATGGGACTTTTCTGGTCTCTGAAGCCAGCTACTCCATACTACAGGTTGATCAAGCGGGATGTCATGGGGAGTTGCTTTGTGATTCACCTGGAACTCTATGGTCAGCTGGAACTTGATACTATGCCAAAATGTTCTCCAGAAGCTACTGCTTGTCTAAGAAGATGGTACGTGGCTCCTGGAGTCCAGAGATTGCAAGTCCAAGAAGGGCGACTTCGGGGAGCTCTCTTCATTCCTCCAGGCAAGAAACTCTTGCTGTATTTTCTCTCAATGCAAATTCACCTTTTAATTCTATAAATTCACTTGCTGTTATCTGAAAATATAATATTGTGTAGATGAGTTATGTACTGCTGAAGCAATGCGACTGCAGATAGGAGCCCAATTTACTCTCTCATATCAGCATCTGATAAAATCATGTTTATTGCCACTGTGATTTGAAACTGCAGCAGGTGATGGTGAAAATGAAAGGGGTTGTAAACCCTCCTGTTTTTTCACCTTATCTTATCAGTACATATACACGGGGTTTTTTAAGGTCATTTCCAGGCAGTTGAGTTTAGAGGCTTTTTTTGGAATACAAAAAATGCATTCATACGGAAGTTCAGAGGCATTTGAAATGCCAAATGCCTGTAACGGCTTGCAAACGCGTCTAAACGCCTAACTAGCAGCGTTTCATTTAGAGGCGTTTGTCATTTAATAGCAAAACAAAAAATAAGCTTCTAGAAGCGAACGCGGCTAAAAACGGCATATAAAACGTGGCTAAACCGCCGTTTGAAAGTGTTGGTTTCTAGCTGTCAAAAAAAATCATTCAGGTGAGGTTGAAAAAGCATCCCGTGTACAATAGGCCTTAAGAGCAGGCCTCACCATGTGCTAGCCAGGCTAAAGAAGTATGTGCAGGAGAGAGTAAGACCCCATACACACTATTAGAATTTCTGCAGATTTTTGTCTTCAGATTTACCAAAACTATGTAGTGCAAGGGCCTGCCTGATTGCATACAAATTGAAACTCTTAAGGTTTAACCTCATATTATATGGTTTTGGTAAATCTGAAGACAAAAATCGAATGGAGTGTATGGGGTCTAAGAGGAAGCAGCTGAGAAGCAAGATTGTGCTGGAGGAAGAGAAGAAGTGTATATACAAGAGTGTATAAGTTAAATCCCCTAGTAAATAAAAAAGTTCCGGCCTGCTTTCCTGACTCTGGGTGCAAGGACATGTGTGATTAAGGGCAGAGTGACAGGTAAACCATTACTTCTAGCAACCCCCAAAGGGGCAATGGCTACATTTGGGGGCTCGTCTGGGATTTACCTGTTCACAGAAGATCTGCCAGTCTTTACCCCTAGCAACTGAGCCAAGAAACTGTTTTTTGTAGCGAGGATTGGACCTGGGGAGAAGGACTTGTGTGCTTTTGACTGTTAACCACTTCAGCCCCGGAAGGATTTCACACTTTAGGACCAGAGCACTTTTTGCGATTCGGCACTGCGTCGCTTTAACTGACAATTGTGCGGTCGTGCGACATTGTACCCAAACAAAATTTGCGTCCTTTTTATCTCACAAATAGAGCTTTCTTTTGGTGGTATTTGATCACCTCTGCGTCATTTATGATCGCCGCTATAAACAAAAGAAGAGCGTTAATTTTGCAAAAAAAAACAACTAATTCCTTACTTTTTGCTAAAATGCAGATCCAAAAAAAAATATAAAAAAACATTTTTTTTCATCGGTTTGGACCATTTTGACACTTTTTTGGGACCATTGGGATTTATACAGCGATCAGTGCTATGAAAATGCACTGATTACTGTGTAAATGCCATTGGCAGTGAAGGGGCTAACCTGCAGGGGGCGCTCTAAGGGTTAACTGTTCCCTGGGCGTGTTCTAACTGTTTGTGGACTGCCCTGGCTGGGGAAAGGGGATGATCACGGCTTCCATATACAGGAAGCCTGTGATCATCGCCTTTCCCCCTTCAACAGAACGGAGATCCGTGTTTACATACATGGACCTCCGTTCTCTCACTGTGGGGGGACATCGTGGGTAGCCGGTGGCAATCGAGTCCACCCTACCCGCTCCCTGGCCCCCCTCCAAACACAGTGAGCGTGCCTCCGCGTGCTCACAGTGAGTGATATCGCAGCCGCTGTCAGGTGATGGCGGTTTGCGATATCGAGCCACTTTTCCGCCATCAGATGCCGGTCGGCAAGTGGTTAAGCAATGCCATCATAAGTGCCGTTGTCAATAGTAACCAGTGGGAGCAGTTGCCAATTGCTACTCGTGCTTACCCAATTGCTCCAACCAGTGCTGGGATGGACACTTTCATCAATATCCTGCAATTCAGTGACTTTTTTAACATGTGCTGTCACCCGTGGCAACCACGGCGGGCGATCGGACCCTTTGATTGCAAATATGTCCAGTGCTCTGAAAATACTGGACATTACCCACTGTATTACAAATATGCCCAGCGCTCTGCAAATGCTGGGCATCACAAAGTTTTGCTCCAAACTCCTGCTTACAGTAAAGTGTACCCGAGACTGTTTCCTGTTGCCTAGGATGATCGGGGTAAGCCCATGGGTGCCTGCGGGCGAGACTAGGCGGAGTGTTCCTTTCAGGTAGACGGGGCTATTACGTTTACTTTTGCTAGTGGCAACCACTGGAAAGGCCAATATATCTGGACAAGTCCTGCTCGCACCAGCATGTCTGCAAGTTTCCATCCTTCACGCAAGGGGTTACAGCAGAGTGACCAAGAGCAAGCCTGCCTATCAGATCTCTTGGCTCCAGCTAATCTGGAAAGGAGGGAGCGGCGCCATACCCTGAAGAAGGCTCAATGCTTCCTGCTAGCATCAGACACCACGAGACATCGGAAGGTGGAGGAGGGTGGCTGTCAAGTTACAGCTATCACCTGGTTACGGGAGAAGCCAGAGCGGACATTGGTGGACACTGGTGTCCGATTGGAGCCCTGCAGCGGACTTACCCTGGGAGTGATCGAGGGAGCAGTGCGGCTTTGCCTAATATATGTCCAGAATGCCGGATTCCAACCGCGGAAGTCACTGCCTGGGCCCAGTGCAGCCATTGTGACAAACTGTTAACCTGGCTGGTGTCCACACTGCAGGAGCCACGATACTTCACTGTGGACCTCCACACGGGGCTTTGTCATCCACAGCCGCGGAAACTCCGGAAGGCCAGCGAGGGTCTGATATCGCCACCCAAAGGTGGGGTAGAGTTGCGACCTGGCGACTCCCCCGTGAAAGCAGAAGACATGGGGAAGGAAGAGACTGCTGTGACCAGGGGCCTGGTCAGGGGCCTAGGAATTGTGAGCACTGCCCCAGTACCATCCCGTGTCCAGCGGAGTCAGTGTGAGAGGGGAGTGCACCCTCTGGAGAGCCGGACAGTGAGTGCATGGGTAGGGTCATTGATTTGGGTTCCCCCAGAATTCAGGCCAAGTTTGGGTCATTAGAGAGGCTGATGGAGTGGTCATCCCCGGGTTCAAGCTCAGATGAGGAGTGGGAGACTGGAGGGTCAAGCATCCAGGAAGCCCAGCTGGACATAGAGCAAGAACCCACCGTGATACCCGAACCTACTGCAGGAGCCTTAGTCAATATCCAGCAGTGCTTCTTGCACAAGCATTCCACCACCCAGACCAGGGCACCTACTTATCACCAATGGGTGATGAGATCACCTGAAACTGACATTCTTCCTGGAAGAGGGAATTCAAGAGTTGCCAAGGCTGTCCCAATTTCAGAGGGAAGTGCAGCAGAGGGTAGCCTTGGAGTGGGGCCTGGAATTCCCCTATGTCCCATCCCAAACTATGGACATCGTGGAGAGCTCTCGTGAAGAGTGGGAGGACGATTTAGTTTGGGATTTTTTGCATGTCCCGAAGCCACAGAGAGGGCCGGATAATGAGTTGTGGGCTCGGTTTCTGAATATTAACAAGGAATGGCAGATCGGGAGATCTATTTACAGAGGCCGAGTGCTGGTTGTGAAGGTAGGTCGGCCGACTCAATGTTACTCAGTCTCTCGGGAGACAGAAGGAGGGGGCCGGGTATGGCTAACAAACCCTCGGTTCTATGCTGAGAAGTGCAGTGTGGTGCTTCTTTTGTTTCTTTTGGTTTCCCTGACTTTGCAGGAACAAGCCAGCCTGCTACCCTGCGCCCAATGGAGAAACTTTTCTTTTGAAAGGACACTTGGGTGAGGCTTGTACTTGCACTTCTTAACCTTTAAAGAACCTATTGTTCAGGGAGGGGCCCCTGAACAACTTTCAAGAAGGACTGTCCATTTACCATGTGTTTATTTCCTTTTATTGTTACTGTTACCAGGTTCTAACCTCCTACTGACAGACCAGCCAGGAAAAAGTGTTATGGTGTGCTGTTTATATTTTACTCTGCTGGCAGGCCTATAACCCCCTCCCAGCAGAGTATGTGTGCCATGTTTTAGTTAGAATTTAGATTAGGTTGTTTTTTTTTATCTTCTCTTAGGATCCTCGGGATGGGACAGCTATCCATTCTCTTCCGGTGAGAGTCAAGCCCTTCTCTACAAATGTATGAGCAGAGCACTTTTCTCACGGGAGAAGTGCTCTGGCTTGGAAAATGTATATTACTTGTGTATGCTGTTAGTTGCAGGGACCTGTAGCTAGGAGTGTCTGTACTGTCATACTGTACATATGTAAATAAGCTACAAAGATTGTGTCTATTTTTGTACTTAAATTATTTGTACAGACCCCTTTTCCAAGTTTGTTCCCTTTTCCCCTTCCTTTTTTTAGGATATGGGATGCCCTTGCTCCTGGACCCAGGAGCTAGTATTTTTTTCTAAATTTCTCAGCTGGGGACCAGCTGAGGTTTGGTGGGGGGTGAGTGTAACGCCCTCTTCTGTTAGGTAGGTGCTGAGAGGTAGATTTTTGTGTAGGTAAGGTAAATTTAGTCAGGCCTGACTAAAAGAGCAGGCCTGATTTGTTTTGATCCTGGACAGGGGAGTGGCCTAGGGAGTGACTGGTGACTGCAGGGAGTGACACCCCTTGGTTACCCCTCCTTTCTGTTCAGAAGGTTCTGGAAGAAAAGTTGGGGGGAAAGGTGACATTTCCTGAGGTATCTTGGGGAACCCTGACCAATCCCCAACTCTGGATTGGCAGGGGGCAGGCTTCCTAAAATACCTGGGGTCAGCCCAGGCTGGGAGGAGAGTTCGGGTGGAAGAGATGGAGTAGTACAGAGGCTGTCAGGGCCTTGAGGGAGCTCCCAGTCTGGGGGGGGGGGGGTGACTTTGGCCTGGGGCTCGGGTGCATCCGGGAGGAGAGTGAGATCCTGGAGGAGAGGCACAAGTGAGAGCAGGTGAAGGACAGCAGGAGAGAGTACTACCAGAGAGATCTCCAGGAAAGGAACTACAAGTGTCAGGAGTCGGTGAGTGATACACACCCTGGGAAGCTGGAAGAGGCACACCAGAGCAGATTGGGGCGAGAGACAGTCTGAGCCAGTTGGGACTGTGGTGTCACTGTGGCATTAGAGAGGGGCGTTGCAGCCAAGGCCTGGAAGAGGATGGGCTGGGAGCAGTAGTCCATCATGGCTAGCTAGCACTCCAACTAACTTTCCTACACTATAGGGGCCTGCGGTCCCTGCCTGCAAAGGGTGGTTCGGAGGCTTGCTAATTAAGAGCAGACCTCACCATGTGCTAGCTAGGCCGAAGAAGTATGTGCAGGAGAGAGTAAGAGGAAGTAACTGAGAAGCAGGATTGTGCTGGAGGAAGAGGAGAAGTGTATATAAGAGGTTATGTAGGAGGTCCCACAAAAGAACTGTCAATCCTATGGGAATCCCATAATGAAAAAAAACAAAGTACCGGCCTGCTTTCCTGAAGACATGTGTGATTGAGGGCAGAGTGACACGTGAACCACTACTTCCAGCAACCCCCAAGGGGGCAATGGCTACATAAATATTGTAAAATATGAGGTAATTATTCAGGGGCTTGGGACCATGATTCCAGGTTAAGCTCAGAGTTCTCTCATAAATTCCAAATTTTCGAAAATTGGGGCAGGGAGTCATATACCACAGCTGTGAGATGTTCCATTCTGCGAATATGAGCTATAGCCTGTAACAATTGTGGGGGTGGGGGGTGGGAATAAGACAACCATCCTAGGGGTATAACCCATTTATCAGCTAATAAAATTAAGCCAACTAATTTCTTGTTGATGTTTGGAGATGCCAGGGATAGGTAGTCCTAAATGGAAATGGACTGGGTCCAGGGTAAGATTCGTCCCACAAAGGTTTTGTAGAAGAGACTGAATTGAGAATTAAAATGGTTGGATAATAGGACTGTCTGCAAAAATGTGATAATGTGAACCCACATCACCATGGCACCTCCAGCACAGCCAGGAAACCTCAGGGCTATACCTGTGAAGAACCTCAGGAGTTCTATGCCAGAAAAGCAGTACCTTTAAAGGCAATGGTGGCTGGTGTAATTTTAGGATGGGGGGGCAGACCTCACCCTTCCTTTTTGGCCCCTCTCACTTCTCATAAGCCCCACCTCTTCTAGATTTCACCCATTGTATCAGGAGTATACAGCCCAGCATCAGCAGATAGGGGTATATACAGCATCAGCAGAGGGGTATATACAGCATCAAAAGAGGGGTATACGCAGCATTACCAGCACATTAAGTAGAGGTGGGCATGAAGAAGAGAGAGAGAAAACGTTGTGAACAATTTTTCCAAACAGAAAGCGTGAACAACATCAGATTCAGACATAAACTCCTTAGATGGGTAACAGATGCATCCAAGGTTGACCAAAGCATTGCACAGGCATGTACTGGGCAAGTGATACTCATTCCGATTTCTGATCATGTGCTAGACACTAATCTGGTTGACCATGAGGCAGTTGTCCTGAGGTGGCTGGTGTAATAGTATTTAATGATATCAGGAGCACCTAAACCACCTCTAGAACGGGGGGGGGGGGGGGGGG
>BLSH010403327.1:674153-697899 GCA_018402905.1 Glandirana rugosa | reverse complement strand
CGCCCGGTGTCATTTGAACTGCTTCAAGAGCTGGTGCAGGGGTTGCAGGAGGTTTGCGTCTCTGCATACGAGGTGCGGCTTTTTAAGGTAGCATTTGTGTTGGCCTTCTTTGGGGCTTTGCGTATAGGGGAGTTGGTGAGCAGGAACCGGCTAGGGGTTGGTGGATTACAGTTTTCGGATGTGACGGTTACCAGCGACTGTGTTAGGATATTTATTGGAAAGTCAAAGACGGATCAGTTGGGAAGAGGGGTTACGGTGTCTTTGTTTCGGGTGCTGCCGGTGACAGTTTGCCCGGTTCTGGCGGTTCTAGGGTTCCTGGAGGTGAGGGGGTCGGCGCGTGGCTCCTTTTTGATGCATGAGGATGGATCATCCTTATCACGTTTTCAGTTTCTGGCCATTTTTAGACGCTGTCTAGGTAAGTTGGGCAGAGAGGTTTCCCAATTTAATACTCACTCTTTTCGGGTGGGGGCAGCTACGGAAGCGGCTAGATGGGGTTTGAGTTCTCAGGTCGTGAGCCGTATAGGGAGATGGGAGTCAGATCGTTTTAAAATTTATGTTCGCCCTCATTTGATTTGATGTTGGTGCTTTACATGGTAAGTTTCGGAATTTTAGGTCCCCCCCTCTTTTTTCTATTTCTCGTTACAGGTTTCACCCCGGGCCTTGTGTGGATCCTTGGTGATTCTTATGTTTTTTGGGGGGGTCAGGGCCGACGCTAGGCCTGAGGGCAGGCAGCTGGGGGTTCAACGGAGTGAAGCGGTGATAAAAATGGCTGGGAATCAGAGGTATGATGTGGGGTCGTGTGCTCCCAGAGGTCCATTACTATTCAAGAATTCACCAGCCTCCCAACGTTTTGTTAATTCATGTTGGAGGAAATGATTTGGGGGTCCGTGCCGCCAGGGATCTGGCGAGAGATATTAAGTTTGATGTCTTACGATTAATGCATGAATTCCCCAGCAGTGTCATCATATGGTCGGACATTGTGGCTCGGAAGGTGTGGCGCTTTGTTCGCTCCGTTGAACGCCTGAATAAAGCCAGGATTAAGTTGAACAGGGATGTGGGCACTTTTGTTTCCAGGTTGGGGGGAGTGGTTGTTCGACACTGGGAGTTGGAAGATCAGTCGGTCTGCTATTGGAGACGAGATGGTGTTCATCTGAACGCGGTGGGCACAGACATTTGGTCTCTGGATCTTCAGGAAGGAATAGTTAGAGCGCTGGGGGTGTGGAGGTACTTACTTAAATGAGGTGTCATTTAAGTTCGTGTGGCGGGGCAGGGGGTCTTTGGGGGGTCAGTGATTATTGACATTGTTTAAAAAAATGGTGGGGTCCATCTAAGGTATGGCGCCTTCACGTGGTTGGTTAGTGGTACCCACCCCCCAGGAGCTAGGTCACCTGCGGGGGGGGGGGGGGGAGAATGGAAGTATGGTGAGGTCGTAACGTCCTCGAACCAGTTGGGGTACGGCTGAGGACATGGACAAATTTTTTCAGTAAATGGTGCCTTAGGGACACCCAAAGACCCCTTGCATATTGTTATAATTTTACATGGTCATTTTTGGTTATGTGTCAAAGTTGGTTATTTATTAACGTGTTAATAAATTGGCTGCTGTGGCCGTTTTAAACCCATGTCGCGCAGTCTGTGTTTTATTATAGGGAAGGGTTTTTGGTTTAGGGACAAGGTTGACGAATCCCTTAGTCAAGGATATTGTATTTAACCAAAGTGACATTGATCACGGGCAATTTCCATACTCTTGCTATAGTTTTTTTAGCCGATAAAAAAAATAAAAAAGATAAGAGTTTGAAGACCCCTAGGGTTCTCCTCCAACAGGTCGGCTAACAGCGCTGTTTTAGTGCCTCTGGGTATATTCTGTCCTGTCACTGAGTGGACAGGATTGAACACCCTAATCCAGAAATGTCGGACCTTCAGACAGGACCACCAGACATGAAAAATGTCGCCCTCCTGCCCGCATCTCCTAAAACAAAGGGGTGAAGTACCTGGACATATTGTCGCCAGCCTTGTCAGGTACCAGCGCGATAGCACCCTGTAATTTGCCTCCACCAGGGAAGTGTTGAGTATACCCTTGTGCTCCATGGTCAATCATTTTGTCCATGACTCCTCCTCCAATGTCTCTCCCAGGTCAGATTGCCATGCAGTTTGACAGGAGGGTTTGTTACCTTGGCTATTGAATAGGGTATATAACTCTGTGATTCCTCCCCCAGATTCTGGGCCATGTATACATTTTTCTCAAATTGAGTCCTGGTAGTTATATCAGTCTGATCTGTATTTAGGGTCTGCAGAAAATGGGTAATTTGACACAGGTAGTGTCTCCAGGGGAGCAGTGGCAGCCTGTCCATAAGGGGCGCAGAGGCGCCACCCCCCTGATCCATGCGCTCAGCCCCTAATCTCAATGCAGGGCGCTGGACGCATGGATTCCAATGTTTTTTTTTTTTCTTCAGAAGCACATGATTAGAGCCTTAGGCTCTAATTGGCTTCAAAAAAGGCTGAGCCTACCCAGTTGTGTGACAATAGTGAATTAATATTCGCTATTGTCTTCCTGATTCTCTTCCTGGCCAATCAGGAAGCAGGTCTTAAGATCCGATTGGACGAGAGGAGAAGCAATCGTATTGGCCGCCGAGGGAAGGAGGAGGGAAGCTGCTGAGGCCACCGAAGCCACCGAGGAGGAGGAGAAGACATAGGAAGGAACCGAAGCTGCCCACGACCTAGATGGGGTAAGTGCGGGGCTGGTAGACTAACAAGTGAGCAATGGGGGGTGGGGGGGTTTGACTGATCTGCTGACCAAATGGGGGGGTGGCTTGTTTGCCACCCCCCCCAAAATGGAGCACCAGCCGCCACTACATGGGAGGCATCTGTATTGTGTCCCTAAAATAGGAAGGCTGTCTAATCCCCTTGTGATCAATATGATGTGCTATCCTGGCCTTTGCTGGTCCACTATGTGAACTGTTGAGTCTGCTGCCCTGGGGGGAAGTGAGGGTTGTTAAAGAGGGGGGCCACAGGGGAGAGGGGGATATACGTATAGCATCCATACCATGTCCCAGAGATGTAGAAAGTGCGATAAGGAGGGACTCAAAACTGCCCAGCGCTCCTTTGAAGGAAGATGGATTGGGAGGTCTAGGGGAAGTGCTGGACTGGCCTGAACCTCCAACCGAACCCAGTCAGGCTGGTATGTCTTAGCAAATATTTGATATAGCTGGACCAATTGAGCAGCTCTATAATACCACAAACAATGAGGGACTCCCAGCACACCTTGCCATTTGGGTAAGCATAAAGTGGAGCGGGCCACCTGCATGTTTGTTATTTTTAACAAAAAAAAAAAAACAAGACTTTAGTATCACTTTAAGAAATCAGGAATTGGGCTGAAGGAAGTTAAATGAAGTTTATTAAGACAAAAAATACAATTTCAAAACCAACACCAGCAAACCATAAACAATATAAAGTGACAAATAAACATGAAATGCAGCAACCCAAATAACAACCTAACTGACTATGTGCAAATGGAGGGAGCAAACATGAGCAGGGCAAGGTCAGGACAGAGACGGGAAACAAAGATAGCAGGGAGCAAGGTACTGGAAGCAGGTCACAGGAACAGGTTTCAGGATCAGGCAGGGACACGGCTCACGGGAAGAACACTGTAGCCTGAACTTCATTTAAGGGTGGGAAGACAGTGGGTATAGAATAGAATCACCCCCTTTAAAATAATCACATTTTGTTGCTTTTCAGTCTGAATTGAAAATATACAGTTTTTGTTTTATCCAGCTGTGTTTATTATAACATCCAAGTGAAAGATATAACACCAACATGTCAGACAAAAATCAAAAACCGAATCACTGAGTTGGAAAAAGGATCACCCCCCTTTTAGGGTTGGCACTTTTTCTTCCAAACCCGAACACTAGCGGTGCACACCATTTTTTTTTTTTTTTACGCATACACTATAGGATTGTAACAGACCTGGGGCACCTTTTGGCGCTCCAAAGAAAATAGTAATGTGGCATGCATAGGGCCCCCTCACCCTCCTATTGGGCCCTGTTCCCAGCTACATTCCTGTCTGAATATTGTGCCCGGGTTTCAGGTGGACTGAAACCCGGGCACATGATTCAAAACCTGAACAGTCCGGGTGAATACCGGACAGGTGGCAACCCTACCCCCTTTGTGTCAGTATTTTGCTGGACCACTTTTTGCCCTTAATTACAGCCTTTAGTCTATTGGGATATGTCTCTACTAACTTTGCACATCTAGAGTTTGCAGTAGATTTCCCACCCTTCTTTACAGAACTGCTCAAGTTCAGTTAAATTTGATGGTGGCCGTTTGTGGACTGCAGTCTTCAAGGCATTCCACAGATTTTCAATGGGGTTTAAGTCTGGGGTGTGACTAAGCCATGCAAGCACATTCACCTTTTTCTCCTTCAACCACTGTGTGGTCATTTTTGCAGTGTGCTTTGGGTCATTGTCATGTTGGAAGGTAAACCTTCTTCCCATTGACAACTTTCTGGCAGAGGGCAGCAGATTTCCCTTAAGTGTTTTGCCCCATCCATTTTTCCTTCTATCCTGACAAGTTCTCCAGTATCTGCTGCAGAGAAACACCCCCATAACAGGATATTACCACCTCCATGCTTTACTATAGGAATGGTGTTATTTGGATGGTAAGCTGTATTGGATTTCCGCCAGACATATAATTTGGTGTTGAGGCCAAATAATTAAATTTTAGTCTCATCTGACCATAACACCTTTTTCCATGTGGCCTCAGAATCTTCAAGGTGCTTTTTGGCAAAGCTCATAGGTGACTGCATGTGGCCTTTCTTGAGGAGTGGTTTTCTTGTAACCCTACCATACAAGCCACATTTGTGGAGATATTGCTGTCACATGCACACAATGACCACTCTGTCATAAATTCTTGCAACTGCTTCAGAGTTGCTGTAGGGCTCGAGGTAGCCTCTCTGACCAGTTTACTCCTGGCTCTTTCATCCAGTTTGGAGCGACGTCCTGATCCAGGGAGGGTTTGAGTTGTACCAAATACATTCCACTTCTTAATAATAGACTTCACTGTGCTTCTAGGCATTGATAAAACCTTTGATATTTTTTGTATTTATCTCCTGATTTGTGCCTGTCCACAACTTTACCCGGAGATCCTGGTGACAGTGCCTTGCCACGCATAGTTGATTGTTGCAGTTGCACTACCAGGGAAGAAGAATAGCTGGTTATTAAGGTGCGGGCTGGTGTACTGCCCAAATGGCAAACTCCGCAGAATGCCAAATCCTGTGTTACTTCCGATTGCTTTAAACCACAATAACTTCCTAATTATGATGAATTTCTGTTTACGTTCAACAATAGGTGTTTTCAAAAAACAGCGGCAACGGACTATAGTCCAGTGAATGGTATATGAGTGGAGATTTATACTCCGCTCAGATACCAACCAAGAAAATGTTTGCCTCCTAGGAGGGGACAAGATTGTCCCCGTTAGCCGCTGAGTTCCTAACACAGCAACATCTCCCGGTAACGGACTGTTGTCTGTTGCCAGTGTTTTCTACAAACAGAAATTCGTCATAATTAGGAAATTGTAATGGTTTGAAAAACGGAAGTGACGCAGGTTTGGCATTCTGCGGAGTTTGGCACTTCGGCAGAACACCTGAAAGCTGGCTGCCAGGTCCTTAACAGCCAATGACTCATCAGCTGTCAGTGGGCTTCCCCTCTGAGAGCTGAAATGTAAACAAAAGAATGACGGCAAGAGGAAATTCAGGAAAAAAAACAGCGTGCGGTTCCCCCCCCCCCCCCAATGCATACCAGGCTCTTTGGGTCTGGTATGGATTTTAACCACCTCCCACCCGCGCCATAGCCGAATGACGGCTACAGCGCGGCTCTAAAATGCCGGGAGGACGTCTATAGACGTCCCATTTGGCTCGTGCTGGGCGCACTCCCGCGGGCGCGAGTGGCGCGCGCATGTGCCGCCGCACACTGCGGGAGCGTGCCCGCGGGTCGGGCGGACCCGATGTCCGCCGGAGACCCGCGATCTCCTTTCAGAGAGGAGGAACGGGGAACCGCCAAAGTAAACACGGCGGTTCCCCGTTCTGTGAATGGGACATGACAGATCTACTGATCCCTGTCACTGGGATCAGTTAGATCTGTTATGTCCCGACCAGCCCCGCCCCCCCACAGTTAGAACACCCCCAGGGAACATTGTTAACCCTTCACTGCCCCCTGCTGGTTAACCCCTTCATTGCCAATGACATTTATACAGTAATCAGTGGACATTTAAATTTCTGGTCGCTGTATAAATGTCATTGGTCCCAAAAAAGTGTCAAAAACGTCCAACATGTCCGCCCCGATATCGCAGTACCGATAAAAATCGCAGATCGCTGCCATTACCAGTAAAAAAAAAAAATAAAATAAAAACGCCATAAATCAATGTCCATAGTTTGTAGGCGCTATAACTTTTGCGCAACCCAATCAATAAACGCCGATTGCGATTTTTTTTACCAAAAATATGTAGAAGAATATATATCGGCCAAAAATGATGAATACATTTGTTTTTTTATTTTTTATTTTTGGATATTTATTATAGCAAAAAGTAAAAAATATTGTTTTTTTTCAAAATTGTCACTCTTTTTTTGTTTATAGCGGTGATCAGAAATGACGCAGAGGTGATAAAATACCACCAAAAGAAAGCTCTATTTGTGGGGAAAAAAGGACGCAAATTTTATTTGGGTACAACGTCGCACGACCGCGCAATTGTCATTCAAAGAGCGACAGTGCTGAAAACTGAAAATTGGTTCGGGCAGGAGGGGGGTTTAAGTGCCCAGTAAGGAAGTGGTTAAGGGGAACCCCACAACAAATGTTAAAAAAAAATGACATGGCCTCCCCCTTTCATTTTCCAGCAGGGGACTTGGCACCTGCCCAGACTGACAAAAGTACCAATACCTGGTTTAATGATCATGGTATCACTGTGCTTGATTGGCCAGCAAATTCACCTGACCTAAACCCCATAGAGAATCTGTGGGGCATTGTCAAGAGGAAGATGAGAGACACCAGACCCAACAATGCAGACGAGCTGAAAGACGCTATCATATCATGATGTTATGCAATGCCACCCTGCAGCAGTATATCTGCTGCAGGGTGCTGCATATATAAACCATTTAATTAGAAGTGTACTATTGTAAGTGTTGTAAGGTTTGACCCAACTCCTGTAAATGTCACTTTTTCTAGGAGGTTTGGTCTGTTACAAGAAATGGAGAGACTACAATGACAGGCTAAATCATACATGTCATTTTAGATTTTGACCATAGTTCCACTTTACGGCTACATGCATGCATCGTTAAGAATTTTATTGATCATATAGGCAGGGTTTTTCTAGAAAAAAAGTTCTGCATAAATGATCAGTGAAATGCTTGCTGTTAAATAAAATAATGTGTAAAATTGTAGTTCAAATCAGTGGTGGCCGCTCATGCTCAGGACATTGGAGGCAGGGATTTCAATGGGTTTTTTTTTTTTGAAGCAGATAATTAGAGCCTGAGGCTTTAATTGGTTCAATAAGGGTGGGCTCGGGGTGCATAGCACTGCGCCCCGAGCCCACCCACTTGTGTGACATTAGTGAATTAATATTCACTAATGTCTTCCTGTTTCTCCTCCCGGCCAATCAGGAAGCGGGTCCTGAGACCCGATTGGCCGGGAGTCTTAGGACTCCCGGCCAATCGGGTCTCAGGACCTGCTTCCTGTTCTGCCGGGAGGAGAAGCAACGGCCACGGCTCTTCCCCCTACAAGCTGCGTGCCATGTGCAGCGAGGAGCAGCAGGTGGAGGAGCAGCAACAGCCTCTTCCAGGAGCCCTACCCCAGATTCAGCAGTGCACTAACACCACCACCTTGTCATTGTCCTCCTCCCCACACCCCAACTGCAGCAACAGCGAGAGGAGGCTGTCCAGATTGACAGCTAAGGATAAGGTAAGGCCATGGATCGCCGCCCTCCCATTCAATCGATGGAGCGAGCGCTGGGGGAGGGGGGTTAAGTGCGAGTGAGGGGGCCAGGTTTGTTTACCTGCCCCCCCCCCAAAAAAAATTGAGCACCAGCCGCCATGTGCATGAAGCCTAAAAGTAAATACACTGTATATCTAATATCCTGTGACAAGATGTGAATGTTGTTTACTGTCATGTGATTCCACAAGGTGTTTTCAGAAAAATGTAATAAAGCCTAGGCGAATATATTATTTCGCAAGTATGCAGACTAAATATAAAAGTGCAAGCTACTGGCAACAACACAACAGGACCAATCAAGATAAGCGTGAAACAATAAGAAATGTTGCCGTGCTAAACATACAGTGAGGGAAAATTATTTGATCCCCTGCTGATTTTGTACATTTTCCCACTGACAAAGAAATGATCAGTCAAGATTTAGTAAAGATTTTCCTTGTGTCGGTGGTGTCATTCTGTTGGTGGTCTCACTGTAAGAAAAAATTGTCCTTGCGTCAGTGGTGTTGCTAAAAGGAAAAACGCCTCTGCATCAATGTCAGTGGGGAAAATACAGCAGCTGCCTCAATGTTGTCGATCTAAGGAGGACTTATTTGGCACTGTATCCGTGGGATAAAGAAGGGGAGAGCTCTGTTAGAGACAGAGCAGCTGTATGAGCGAGTGAGGCACCCACACTGGGAAGTAGGTGTGTTCTCGGTGGTTCCCCTCTTTTCTTCTGCATGGTAAGCTGCTATTGCAGGAAAGAGAGCAGAATCCACCTTCCAGCACCTATCCAGGCCCTTGTTTCTTCTGACAGGACCAGCACTGCCATCACTCCTGTCAGTAAGGCAGCAGGACAATGGAGCAGCCATCTCCCAGTGCACCCCTCGTCTCCACGTTGTGCCATGGGCATGGGTCCCTTTTGCCCCCTTGACCTGGCTCAGCACTGCACCAACATGCAATACTCCAAATGCTAGTGCACTAGTCCAATTGCCACCATGGAACCAATATGTATTACCCCACTCTTAACTGTTTCACCCATATGCCCATTGCAGCAACCCACACTACCTCATTCTTCCCACTGCACTGAATGTACAAACTTTTGCTAGACCTTTCATCCTGTTCTATACTCCACTGCTCATGGCTGGATGGTTGAAGTGAACATTCTGTAAACCATTGATAAATGAATCCAGTATATAGCAGGCAGGCAATAGAAAGAAATGTAATAGTCCGGTGTTCTGCAGAAAACTATGTCCCATCCCATAATTCCATACTCTTTGTTCTCATTTAGTTAAATCAAATATGTACTTTGCCCATTTGGATGGCTCTGCTCTGAATGGGCAGAGTACCAGTTTGCTTTATGTAGGTGTTTACATGAAACCTTCCATGTGATCCACCGCTACAAAAATCTCTGTGGGTTTAGATCCAACATTATATATTTTATATTGGAGGTGAAAAACATCAGAATAGAAGATTATAGAAAATCTCTCCAAAGGCATCAAAGCAAAAGATGCTTCATCGGCATACTGTGGAGAAAATAATTATTTGATTCCCTGCAGATTTTGTAAGTTTGCCCACTTACAAAGAAAGGAAGGGTCTATAATTTTTAACATAGGTGTATTTTAAATGATAGAAATATTATATCAACCAAAAAAAAAACACATACAACAAATGCTATAACTTAAGTTGCAGTTCAGTGAGTAAAATAAGTATTTGATTCCCAAGCAAAACATGACTTAGTACTTGGTGGAGTAACCCTTGTTGGCAAACACAGAGGAAAGACGTTTCTTGTAGTTGGTGACCAGGTTTGTACACATCTCAGGAGGGATTTTGGTCCACTCTTCTTCACAGATCTTCTCTAAATCCTTAAAGAGGTCTCATATGACCACAGCACTTTCTCCCAATCCTTCTCTGAATCATTTAGATGTTGAGCCTCTGCCCTCTCCACCAGTCGGCGTACCTCTGTTACCTCACTCCCAGTATCTGAATGGGGTCCCGCCAAGCATCTAGAGAGGATCTCAAACATGTTCTCATTTAACCCTTCTCTTCACTTGCACATGTGCTGCATTTTTTGATATGTGCGGGTGCCATTAAGAATGATTGGCAGCCCAGTGCATTTTGATACTGTGAACCAGGCACTATGTCCACAGAAGTATGATAAAAGCAACACAGTATTTTGCAGAGTAGAGTAGGGACTTGCCAGAGAGGGATTACTTTGATGCAATAGTCCAGTTTGAACATGCATTACAATATATGTAAACAACAAATACATGTTTTTGATGCAAAGTTTGCTAGAAAGTGTGTTAAGCAGTGTGCAGTGGCTTCATTCAGGATTTTCAGTGTTGACATGTGGTCACACCCCTTTAGCACCAAAGGTGGGTAAGACTCCCATGTTTGGTTTGGGCCTACCATGTTCCCAACCTATCTCTGGAGTAGGGCTGACACTAACGATTATTTTCATAATCGATTAGTTGGCTGATTATTGTTTCAAATAAGTGATTAATCGGATAAAAAACTTAAAAAAAAGTTTGCTGTATAATTTAGTTGTTATGTACAGTCTAAAAAGACCATGTGCATTTTGAATATGTATATGCAGTGGTAAATATAAATAACCAGCTATATAGTTAGGGAACAAAATATCTAATCCACTCTGAGAATAGCAGACAGAAGAAATGCATATACAGCCATGGCCAAAAGTTTTGAGAATGACACAAATATTCATTTTCACAAAGTCTGATGCTTCAGTGTTTTTAGATTTTTATGTCAGATGTTACTAAGGTATACTGAAGTATAATTACAAGCATTTCATAAGTGTCAAAGGCTTTTATTGACAATTATATTACATTTATGCAAAGAGTCAATATTTGCAGTATTGACCCTTCTTTTTCAAGACCTCTGCAATTCTCCCTGGCATGATGTCGATCATCTTCTGGGCCACATCCTGACTGATGGCAGCCCATTCTTGCATAATCAATGCTTGGAGTTTGTCAGAATTTGTGGGGTTTCTTGGTTCATCCGCCTCTTGAGGATTGAGCACAAGTTCTTAATGGGATTAAGGTCTGGGGAGTTCCCTGGCCATGGACCCAAAATTTCCATGTTTTGTCCCCCAAGCCACTTACTTATCACTTTTGCCTTATGGTAAGGTGCTCAGTCATGCTGGAAAAGGCATTGTTATTTACCAACCTGTTCTTGGATGGTTGGGAGAAGCTCTTGGAGGATGTTTTTGTACCATTCTTTATTAACTCCCTTGGCTGAGAAGCAACCTGACACATGAATGGTCTCAGGATGCTTTAGGCCTCATACACACGGACGTTTTTTGACGCCGGCGTTTTCTGGCGTTTTTTAGAGGTCCCCATGTTAGTCAATGGCCCCATAAACACACTGACGTTTTTGAGCTGTAGATGGTGTCAGTGTTAGTGAGCTGAAACTAGAACCCACGGCCAGCGCGTTCTGAGGCTGTAACGTTTTGGCTTTTTTGACGCCGACGGCGCAAAGCGCTCACTAACGCCAACTAACGCTGTACCGTTAACCGGCATTTTTTGACACCGACGTTTTTAGGTTGAAAAATAACAGAGGGATGAATTTTTTTTTAAAAAAAACGCCTATTGACGCCGACGCTCACTAATGCCGATGCAAAACGGCACATTTTTTTTCCTTGACATCGGGCCCAACGTTTTGTTTATTTTTTAAGAAACGTCCGTGTGTATGAGGCCTTACTGTTGGCATGACACAGGACTGATGGTAGCGCTCACTATTCTTCTCTAGGCTAGATTTTTTCTGGATGCCCCAAACAATCAGAAAGGGCATTCATCAGGGAATAATTACTTTACTCCAGTCCTCAGCAGTGCAATTCCTGTACATTGGCAGAATATCAGTCTGTCCCTGATGTTTTTCCTGGAGAGAAGTGGCTTCTTTGCTGCCCTTCTTGACACCAGGCCATCCTCCAAAAGTCTTCTCCTCACTATGTGTGCCGATGTACTCACATCTGCCTGCTGCCATTCCTGAGCAAGCTCTGCACCGGTGGTGCCCCGATCCCGCAGCTGAAATCAACTGTAGGTGATGGTCCTAGCGTTTCCTGGACTTTCTTGGGCAGCCTGAGGCCACAAATGGAGTCAAAATGTTTTTATGGGATTAAGTTAATTTTCATGGCAAAGAGGGACTTTGAAATTAATTGCAATTCATCTGATCTCTCTTCATAACATTCTGGAGTATATGCAAACTGCCACCATAAAAACTGAGGCAGCAGACTTTGTGAAAATACTGCTGTTTATAATGCTATACATGACAGACTCCCTTGTCATAGGTTGATAGCTTTATACAGGCTACCTGCGCCTGCTGTCTCTTATGCTGGTCATACACAAAGGAATTTTTCCTTTTGCAAATGTTCATTTCAAGAGCATTTGTTTAAAGTGATTATAAAGCTTCATTTATTTTTGTTGTTTTTTTTTTAAATAACAAACATGTTATACTTACCTCCTCTGTGCAAGGGTTTTGCACAGAGTGGCCGCAAGCCTCCTCTTCTGGGGTCCCCCCGTGGCACTCCTGGCTCCTCCCTGCATCGAGTGCCCCCACAGGGAATCGCTTCCCTGGAGACACCCGTGCGGGCGTGCTCTCGAGTCCTGCTGCTACATCCATTGATACAGACAGCAGGACTCGGCCCCGCCCCCAGCTCCAACGTCATTGGATTTGATTGACAGCAACAGGAGCCACTGGCTGCGCTGCTATCAATCTATCCAATCAGGACCCGAGACACCGTCTGGAGTGGGTGGGCTCCTCCCCGGCGCTGAAAAGACAGGGTTCAGGTAAGTAAAAGGGGGGCTCTGGGGGGGGGGCTGCTACACTAAAGGAGTTTTTTCGCCTTAATGCATAAATGCATTAAAGTGAAAAACCCTGATGGTTTACAACCCCTTTAATTTTCTAATCGTTAGTGGGGTCAAATTGTAATTTGCTTCTGACCACAGTGACGGGAAAGTTCGAAGAACAAATAAAAAACTTTTCTCAGTCTAACAAACTTTGGACAGTGTATGTGGCTTTTGTTCAGAAATTACATTAATTTTAAAAGGCAATGGTAAAAGAAAGTGAAATTTTCAAACTACATTTGTCTATTCATCAAATGTACAAAGAATGTTTGTACCAATATTCTCGTCCAAGAATCAATACTTTTAGGACCAGCATAAGACATTTGGTAGCTGCACTAATCACTACTATAAGTGGTTCATTTACTCTCTGAAACAATAAAAGTAATAACATATATATATATATATATATATATATATATATATATAAAAACACACTGTATGAATAGTGTACTGAGCTGTATATGTAATAATGCATGACTAAGCTCCAGGGGCGGAGTCAAACGCTTTGGGGACGTGGCCTGGTTGGAGTCCAGGCTGAGGTTGCCGCTCCATTCATCGTAGCAGGACACCATAGATCAGTGTTGCCAACCTACCAGATTGAAATTTACTGACGCGACACCCACAATTTACTGGCACAGCCAGGTTTTTACTGCCATTTCCAAAAGTTATATATTTTTTTATTTTTAACCGCTTGCCGACTGACGGCGACAGTGTGGCTCGATAACGCAAAACGCCGTCATACGACGGCAGCCGCGAGATCGAGCCCAGTGAGCGTGCGCGTGCCGCTGGAGGCGTGCCCACGCGCTCACTGTGTCCGGGGAGGGCCAGGGAGCAGCGGAGTCGATCTCCGCCGGCCACCCGCGATGCCCCCCCCGGAGTGAAAGAATTGAGGTCCGTGTAAGTAAACACGGACCTCCGTTCTGTGAGAGGGAGAAGGGCTGTGATCACAGCCTTCCTCTACACGGAAGCTGTGATCACTTTCCTTCTCCTGTTAGGGCAGTCCCCCCACAGTTAGAACAGTTAGAACACGCCCAGGGAACACAGTTAACCCTTAGGGCGCCCCCTGCAGGTTAACCCCTTCACTGCCAATTTAAACAGTAATCAGTGCATTTTTATAGCACTGATCGCTGTATAAATGCCAATGGTCCCAAAAAAGTGTCAAAATGTTCCGACATGTCCGCCCTAATATCGCAGTACCGTTAAAAATCGCAGATTGCCGCCATTACTAGTAAAAAATTAAAAAAAATTAAAACCCCAAAAATGAATTCTCACCATCCGTAAACGCGACCACTTTTGCGCAAACCAATCAATAAACGCAGATTGCGATTTTTTTTTATCACAAATATGAGGAAGAATATAAATCGGCCAAAACCGATGAAAAAAATGTTTTTTTATATTTTTTTTTTTTTGTGTTTTTTTGCAAAATTGTCGCTCTTCTTTTGTTTATAGCGGCAATCAGAAATAACGCAGCAGTGATCAAATACCACCAAAAGAAAGCTCTATTTGTGGGAAAAAAAGGACGCAAATTTCGTTTGGGTACAACGTCGCACGACCGCTCAATTGTCAGTTAAAGCGACGCAGCGCCGAATCGCAAAAAGGGCTCCGGTCCTAAAGTGTGAAATCCTTCCGGGGCTGAAGTGGTTAAATTATAGTTTTAAGTGCAAATTTCCGTATTTAGGCTACAAATAAGTACAGGGTGGGCCATTTATATGGATACACCTTAATAAAATGGGAATGGTTGGTGATATTAACCTCCTGTTTGTGGCACATTAGTATATGTGAGGGGGGAATCTTTTCAAGATTTACGTTAAAACCAAGCACACCATTGTTTTTCTTGTGAAATTCCCAATAAGTTTGATGTGTCACATGACCCTCTTCCTATTGAAAAAACAAAAGTTGGATTCAAAATGGCCGACTTCAAAATGGCTGCCATGGTCACCACCCATCTTGAAAAGATTCCCCCCTCACATATACTAATGTGCCACAAACAGGAGGTTAATATCACCAACCATTCCCATTTTATTAAGGTGTATCCATATTTTTTACTGGTAAACATTTCCTCTTACTGGCATTTACTGGCAGAAGAAAAGTGCCCATTTTTTACTGACTGCCAGTAAAAATCCTGATGGACATCCAGAGATCACCATTTCCTTCCTTGAATGCATTCTGTATGCAGGCCAACTAATTGGCTGACCAACTAATGATTATGAAAATAGCTGATAACTATTTTCATAATCGATTAGAATCAATTATGTTGATTAGTTGTTTCAGCCCTAGTCTGGAGCACTTTATATATATATATATAGAAGGTTAATGCTCAAGTTTACAAATTTGTATGGAGAATTGAGGGAACAGTTGCCCATCACAGAGACTTCGAAGGCAATAATAGTAACCTGAGACTGGATGGAGTTCACTTGAACTACATTGGCCTTGCCATTCTTAACCTTGCCTGCAGGCTGGTGTTGAGCAGGTGCTGGCAACAGTAGGGAGCTCATATCTATGTATCTAACCCAAAAATTGCCTTTCCAGGCATACTTCATGAATTGGAACAATTTGGCCTTCATAATAACTATACAGTAAATGTCACAAAATCTCGGTGCCTTAATATCATTTTATCAATAATCGAAAGGAAATATTAGAAATTATCTTCCCATTCCAATGGGAACTGCAATGTCTTAATTATTTATGGGTCAATATTGCCCTCACGGAAGAAAAAAATCGATGAACTTAACTATCTTCCCATGTTGAACTCCACGATTAGTAGACTGCAGTCTAAGACCACAGGGAAACACTCTTGGCTAGAGAGAATGGCAATATATAAGATGGACATTTTGCCTTGTTTCCTGTATTTATATCAAACGCTACCTATAGTCCTTCCACTGGCTTTCTTTCGATCTTTAAGATCTAGCCTACTTCGATATCTTTGGCCGGACTCTTTGGTTAGACTTTGCCATGATATTTTAGTCAAGCGGAAGATAGAGGGGGGAGCAGGCTTACCGCACATGGAACTTTATTACATAACATCAGTATTGACCAGAATATAGGAAATTTTCCATCATGGGCAAGTAAAACAATGGGTAGCTATTGAACAGCAAATAACAGCTGTCCCCTGACCCTCTTTCGTGGATTGCATTTAAATCTCGCCCAGCTAGAAAAACACTTTCACCCTTGACCCAATCTCTATTAAAAGTCTGGGACCAGTCCGTTCGAAAGTGGGGTGTTTCTTCAATACCAGGCCCACTTACCCCGCTTATGAGCAATTCGGAATTTCTACCGGGCCAGTCGGCAGATAGATTCCTACGATGGACATCTTCGGCTCCTTCCCCAATTAAACAGGCTCTTGCGTCTAAAGGACTTCAAGTGTTTAATACAATAGCGACTTCCGAGTGCAATTATCCGTTCAGCTCCAACAATTTTATACACATTTATCTAGATCAGGCTCACTTCATAGAGATCTAACTATACCAGAGACTGGGAGAGAGAACTGGACCATACGATCACTGCAGAAGAGTGGAAGAAATCTTTCTTTTTAACTTTCAAATTTAGTTTCTCAACTTATATGCAAGAGAAGAACTATAAAATATTAACTAGATGGTATAGAGGCCCTGTCACAGACCTGGTGGTAAAGTCTGACTTATGCAGTAGGCAACCTCTCTTAGGGCCCTGGTTTCAGAACCCCTGGTAGAGTAGACAGGGAGTGCTGGAGCACAGAGGAGCACGAGGGCTGGATAGGACACAGGTGATGGTAAGATATTGTCCATTCGTCCGTGCTAGACTGAAGAGTAGTGGTGCAGGCTGGGTCAATAACTTGTGGGCAATGCAGTACAGGAGGAGCAGGCAATCGGGTGGTCAGGTGCAGGCAGGGTCGTTAACAGGCAGGCAGGTAGAAGTACACAAGGAACAGACAGAAGAGTGGTCGTAGGCAAGCCGGGGGTCGGTGCAGGCAGAGTTCAAGCAGATACGGGTTCAGGCTGGGTCACAGGTAACAGGAAGCTCAGAACGGGTTGCTCAGGAACACAGTAACGCTGTAGTATGGATAGCACTTGCTTCCTGGTGCTGTCCTGCTTAAATGGCCACCATTGGTGCCATTAGCTCGCATGGGAAGCCAGAAACGGCCAGGAAGTCCATTTTTCTAACATGCCCGGTGAGGCTACACAGAATATCTTCAATCTTCCTGGAAAAGAGTGGGGAGAGACGTAGGCACAATGATCCACATTTGGTCGACTTGCCCCAGATTAAAGCATTTTGGGAGTCTGTATTTCAAATCTGCTGCTATGTCACTGGCACACTGTATCAGAAGTCTCCAGAAATAGCTCTGTTCTCTATTTACCTGGGATCTATGCTAGAGGCTTCCATTTCCTCCTCTCCGCAGCACAAATACCTATACCTAGACAATGGAGTAGACGAGCCGCCCCTACTATCAAAGAGTGGGTAGCTGAAATACACCACTTAAAGAGAATGGAGGAAATATTGGCAAGTATACAGGGACGCTACCCCAAGTATATGGCAGTGTGGTCACCCTGGATTGAATTTTCGAGTTCTGATAGCTTGAGATCCTTTCTGTAAATAGCTTACAGTATCTTATAGTGTAGTGAGGACCTAAATTGGTAGTTCAGCGCAAACATCTTTGGTCAGGAAGGGGGCTCCCAAGATGTGTGTCTTTTTTTTTTATTTCTCTTTCGTTTTTTTTTTCTTTCTTTTTTTCCTTTCTTTCTCTTCCTTTTCCACTTTCCTGGCCAGTTCTTGGCCCATGGTGAATATTCAATAGCACAGCAGAGACATTTTGGAAGAACAGGTACATACTGAATTAATTTGTAGTTTGTAAGAAGTGTTTTGCAGGATTGATATCTTTTCTGTTCTAATAACACAATGACATATGGAACCATGTTGTCCCTGGCAATGTGCTTTCAGTGTTAATTCTGTAAAATATTTAATAAAATGTATTACTTTTGTAGCACCCTCTAGGTAGTAAGGTGCTAGAGTGAGGTTTTTCTCTGGCAGTATAGGTAAATTGAGGTGATTTCTAAGCCTGTGTTGTTTTGATTCTGGGCTGGGAGTGGCGCAGGGTAGCAGCTGGTGACTCCAAGGTGGTGTCACTTCTCTGTTACCTCCCTCTTTCTAGAAAGTGCTAGAAGGAGAGGAGGGGAAGAGAGGTGGAGCTGCGTGTGGTATCTTAAGCAGCCCTGACCAATCCCCAATTTGGATTGGCAGGGGGCAGGCCTCCTTAAATACCTGGGGTCAGCGCAGCTGGGGGGGAGTTGTCGGGTGGAAGAGCTGGAGTGAGAGAGTGTGGAGGCTGTTGGGGCCCACGGGGAGCTCCCCAACCTGGGGGTGTGGCCCTGGAGTGCATCCAGGAGGAGTGAAGAGATCCTGGAAGAAAGGCACATGAGAGAGCAAGTACTGGACAGCAGGAGAGAACACTGCTAAGAGTCTCCAGGGAGGATAACTGGTTGAAGCAAGTGAAGTGCTAGTGAGTGAGGCACAGTGGGGAGGACTGGGGAGGCACACCTGAGAGAACTGGGAGATTGCAGTTTGAGAGATGGATGCAGAACCAGAAGAGAGGACTGTGGAAAAGGGCAGAGGAGAGAGGTCATTGCAGCCAGGCTGGCCAGCTTTCTGGGATCAGTAGCTGAGCATCTGGACAGCTAGCATCTGGACTATTTCTACACACAGTGGCCCAAGTCCCTGCCCGCTAAAGGCAATCCACTAAGGCCTGGCTGAGTTGGTGTCAGGCCTAACCATGCAGTGCTAGCTAGTCTGGAAGAGCAACAGTCTGCAGCAAGTGAAGTTGTAAGGAAGCTATTGTGGCCCCTGGAAAGCCTGTCCGTGCACGTGTGCACACGCCCTTGCACCAGCATTGGTGCCAAATGGCCCATTTAAGCTGACAGCACCCTGTAGCCAGTGCTGTCTGCTCTACAGTGTCTGTGTACCTGTGAGCCCCAGCTCTGTTCCTGTTCTGTTCCTGTTAATTGATCCTGTTTCCTGAAAGACCCGGCTTGACCTGACCTGCTGATAGGTCAGAGGGGCGGCGGTATCCAGTATCTTGTGAAGTGGAAAGGGTATGGCCTTGAGGAGAGCTCTTGGGAGCCTGAAGCCAACACCCATGCAGATGAACGTATCCAAGCATTCAAGGATAACAACCCTGCCAAAGTTGCCAGGCTGGGCATCAGGAGGCTGCCCCTTGGGGGGGTAATGTACGGAAGCTATTGTAGACCCTGGAAAGCCTGTGCGTGGGTGCACGTAGCGTGTGCACGCATCTGTGTGCGTATGCGCCGGCATTGGTGCCAAATGGTCCTTTTAAGCTCACAGCACCCTGTAGCCGGAGCTTTCCATTCTACAGCGTCTGTGTACCTGTAAGCCGCAGCTCTGTTCCTGTTGTTCTGTTCCTGTTGATTGATCCTGTTTCCTGAAAGACCCGGCTTGACCTGACCTGCTGATATCTGCCTGCACCAAACCCCTGCTATCCACGACCATCCGCTTGCCTGACCCCTTGTACTTCTGCTGCCAGCCTGATTTCGAACTCTGCTTGGACTTGACCATTCTTCTGCCTGCTCCTTTGTACTGCACCGCCAGCCAGCTGCCGACCCAGCCTGTACCACCTTTCTTCTGATCTGCACGAGCCGCTCTGGGATCTCACACACCAGCATCAGTGACTATTCAGCCCTCATGCCATCCTGCACTCCCGGACCACCTGTTTGCTCTACCAGGGGTCCCCGAATCAGGTGCGCAATAGTGGTTGTTCCCTGCACAAGTCAGACTCCACCACCAGGTGTGTGACAGAAGTGCTGAAGGAGTAAAGGAAAGAGGGGTTAAGCAAGAGTTAAGCAAGTGCTGGAGAATAGTCTGGAGTGTATATAGAAGTCCCAAGCAAGTTTGCACTGAATATTCCTGGACATCCCGTAATTCCCAATTTCCCATCCAAGTTTAATCCCCTCAATAAAATACAAAAAAAAACAAGTGTATGGACTGTTCAATGACTCTGAGTGCTTGAGGAGTTGAATGCCTGGCTGGGCAGGGTGACAGACAAACCACAATTCTCAGCAGGTATTCATTGGTTTGCGGGTGGCGGTTTCACCTTGCCATCAAGTAATGTTGCTTCAATGGGTTATGCTCTTGAGTGGAATTTGAGTCAGCCAAATGCCTGTCCAGCATTTGCGAACAGGACAGGCTTTTTTAAATTACGTCAAGTAACTGTTCACATGTGCTCACAGTATAACTCTGACTAGCACAGGTTATGTTGACATTTTCAAATAAAGCTGTGGCCTTGCCCTTTCCAACTCTTACCTTGTGTCACCTTTGGGTAAGGTCACTTGATAAGAGTTGTGGCTTTAACCCAATGTGTCTCATCAGTTTGCAAAGAGCTCTTCGCACCTCCCAAAGGTACAAACTCGTTCCAACCTTAGAGCACAGAAACATTGGAGCTACTGCCTCTGCTTCAGGAGGACGCACAGGTGAGTCTATATATTTCAGTGAGCTAAGCAAATAGATCGTTATTCAGCTCTATTAAGATGGCTGTGTGCTAAGTGGGTTGGTTTAAATGTATCTGAAAAATGTGTACTCCTGCTAAAGCTACACCTTCTTATAGGAAGCAGGATTAGGGATGTCAGAGAAGTGTCAGAAGTCCTTATCTGTAGTGATGCAAGGAGGTCAGCATGACAGCCAGGCAACCAGCATTAGGACATCTCAGCAAAAACAGCCTCTGTGCTTCTCCCATAATATACTGTGTATATATATATATATATATATATATATATATATACATGTGTGTGTGTGTATACAGTATATTTTAGGTAGGTGTGAAGAAATGCTGTAAAGTAAGAATTCTTTCGAAAATATATATTTTAATTGTGTACTTTTATCAAGTTACAAGTGAGCGAACAGAAGGAAAATCGAAATCAAGTGAATATTTGGTGTGACTGTCCTCTGGCTTCAAACCAGCATCAATTCTTGATGTCCATAATGTGTCCATAATGGGGGTGGTAGTGACACAGCCCCAAATAATCCACAAATGTTTAAAAGTGAAATGGTCCAGAAGTATTTAGACAGAATAAAGGTAGATAAAGCACCTGGACCAGATGGCATCCATCCACGGATCCAAAAAGAATTGATCTCTGTCATTTCAATGCATATGATTTTTAGGGACTCGTTAATGACTGGAATAGTACCACTGGGTTGGCATAGGGCCAATGTGGTGCCCATATTTAAAAAGGGATCAAAGTCTTTACCAAGTAACTATAGACCTGTTAGTTTAACTTCTATAGCTGGGAAGATACTGGAGAGTTTTATAAAAGATCACATAGATGAGTTCTTGTTGGAAAAAAAATGTTTTAAGCAACAGACAGCATGGATTCATGAAAGACAGAAGTTGTCAAACAAACCTGATTTCTTTTTATGAGGAGGTAAGTAAAATCTTGGATAGAGGGGTGGCTGTGGACGTGGAATACTTGAATTTTGCAAAAGCGTTTGACACCGTTCCCCACACACGGCTAATGTGTAAGGTAAAGTCTACAGGCTTGGAAAGATCAGTTTGTAAATGGATAGAAAACTGGCTAAAAGACCGAATTCAGAGAGTAGTGGTTAATGATTCTTACTCTGAATGGTCTAAGGTTATCAGTGGGGTACCCCAAGGTTCAGTGCTGGGACCCTTACTTTTCAATATATTTATAAATGATATTGGGTCTGGGATTAAAAGTACAATTTCAGTGTTTGCAGATGACACCAAGCTATGTAGTGGAATAACGTCCTTACAGGATGTCTCCAATTTTCAAGCCAACCTCAATGTACTGTCTAATTGGGTGACTATGGCAAATGAGGTTTAACCACTTCAGCCCTGGAAGGTTTTGCCACTTTAGGACCAGAGCACTTTTGCGATTCGGCACTGCGTCCCTTTAACTGACAATTGCGCGGTCGTGCGCCGTTGTACCCAAACAAAATTTGCGTCTTTTTTTCCCACAAATGGAGCTTTCTTTTGGTGGTATTTTATCACCTCTGCGTCATTTCTGATTGCTGCTATAAACAAAAGAAGCGCGACAATTTTGCAAAAAAAACCCCCCAAATTTCTTACTTTTTTGCTGAAATACAAATCCAAAAAAAAAATATATAAATTTTTTTTTTCCATCGGTTTTGGCCAATTTAGATTCTTCCTCATATTTTTGGTAAAAAAAAAAAATCGCAATCGGCGTTTGTTGATTGGTTTGAGCAAAAGTTGCCGCTTTTACGGATGATGAGAATTCATTTCTGGGGTTTTTATTTTATTTTATTTTTTTTACTAGTAATGGCGGCGATCTGTGATTTTTAGCGGTACTGCGATATTGCAGTGGACATGTCGGACCATTTTGACACTTTTTTTGGGACCACTGGCATTTATACAGCGATCAGTGCTATAAAAATGCACTGATTACTGTGTAAATGCCATTGGCAGTGAAGGGGTTAACCTGCAGGGGGCGCTCTAAGGGTTAACTGTGTTCCCTGGTCGTGTTCTAACTGTGTGTGGGCTGGCCTGGCTGGGGGAAGGGGGTGATCACTGCTTCCATATACAGGAAGCCTGTGATCCCAACTCTTCCCCTCTGTCAGAAGGGAGATCCCTGTTTACTTACACGGACCTCCGTTCTTTCACTGAGGGGGGCTATCACGGGTAGCCGGCGGAGATCGAGTCCACCCTACCTGCTCCCTGCCCCCCCCGGAAACACAGCAAGCACGGCTCTGGCGGCATGCGCACGCTAGGGTAGCCACATCATCCCTTTAATCCAGGACACATATGAATTACACAGGTTGTTCTGAGGATAATTGAATGCAGATGAGGCACCAAGTGAGTTTAATTACCACCTTAATGAGCTACAGAGCCTGTGTAATTAATGTGTGTCCTGGATTAAAGGGATGATGTGGCAACCCTAGCCCGCGCTCAAAGTGCGGGATCTTGCAGCCGCCATCATATGATGGCGGTTTGCGATATCGTGCCATCTTGCCGCCGTCAGACTGCATCGGTGGTCGGCAAGTGGTTAAAACTGTAATTTTGTAACTTTTGGAAATGCCAGTAAAAACCTGGCTGTGCCAGTAAATGTTGCGTGTCGTGTCAGTGAATTTCAATCTGGTAAGTTTGCAATACTACTCCAGGGAGCTGGCCCATGGACAGTCAGGGTTCTGAGGAATAGGGTTGACATCGTTCGTCATTCACCCAGCAAGAAAAGAATTTCAAGGGGCAGCTTTGGGTTAAAGGTCCCTTCATCTTATCTTTTAATAGGCTATTCTATTTATTTTTTAGTCTGGATTTCTGGTTTAACCAGCTTTGTACAGCTTTTTTGAAGTTCTTAAATATAAGATGTCAGCTGCAAGAGGAAAAACATTTTTTTAGCAAAAAGAAGGGCAAAAAAAAAATAAAACCTGTTTGACCAGCAATAATTTAAAAAGTATTATCAAGGTTTAAAATGTCAAGTCCTCAGCTACTTGCAAGGACTTAAGAGTTACTTGCCACCAGCTGCCCCACCCAACCCCTACCCTGCCCCGCCCCCAATTCACACCCTTGTAAATTATCTTGTGAAATGACACTGTTAAATGTTTTATGCAGAATTAAGTTACAAAAATAAATATTAACAACAATGTTAACAATATTAACATAAAGCATACCAGTACCTATCAGTGTATTTTGTAAATTGTCACAGTAAAGTGTTCTATTAAATGTTCCCACACTTAACCCCCGCCCCGTCCCATCCCCAACCCACCCCGTCGACCACCGTTCATTGAGAATTCAGGAACGTTCATCGACTCCTGAACTGTAAAATTTGGAACTATTATGAAAAATTTAATAACGACCAGTTTGTCCAAAATAAAAAAAAAACGGGAAGAAAAACGATTTTTTTACAAAAAGGAGAACGTCGACTGTAGAATATAAATTCTTGAAGTTTTTTCGACATGTTTCGACCAATTTGGTCTTTAGGTCTGATTTTT
>BLSH010403327.1:659127-669770 GCA_018402905.1 Glandirana rugosa | reverse complement strand
ATACAGCGATCAGTGCTATAAAAATGCACTGATTACTGTGTAAATGTCATTGGCAGTGAAGGGGTTAACCTGCAGGGGGCGCTCTAAGGGTTAACTATGTTCCCTGGGCGTGTTCTAACTGTGTGGGGACTGCACTATCTGGGGAAGGGAAGTGGTCACAGCCTTCGTATACAGGAAGGCTGTGATCCCATCCCTTCCCCCTCACACAGAGCGGAGGTCCGTGTTTACATACACGGACCTCCACTCCTTCGCTCCGGGGGGGCCATCGCGGGTAGCCGGCGGCAATCGAAGCCGCCGCACCCGCTCCCTGGCCCTCCCCGAACACAGTGAGCGCGCGGGCACGCCTCTGGCGGCGCGCGCGCGCTCACTAGGCTCGTGAGCGCGGCCGCCGTCGTATGACGGCGATTTGCGCTCACGAGCCATCTTGTCGCCGTCAATTGCCGATCAGCGGTCTGCAAGCGGTTAACCACTTCAGTCCCAGAAGGATTTCTCAATGTAGGACCAGAGCACTTTATGCGATTCTGTACTGCATCGCTTTAACTGACAATTGCGCGGTCGTGCGACGTTGTACCCAAACTAAATTGACAATTTTGAAAAAAAAAAAACATTCGTTACTTTTTGCTATAATATATATCAAAAAAAATATAAAAAAACAAATTTATTCATCAGTTTTGGCCAATATATATTCTTCTTCATATTTGTGGTAAAAAAAATCTCGATCTGCGCTTATTGATTGGTTTGCGCAAAAGTATCCACGATTACAAACCATGAGAATTAATTTATGGCGTTTTTACTTTTTTTTTTTTTTTTACTAGTAATGGCGGCTATCTGGAATTTTTATTGGGACTGCGATATTTGGGCAGTCATGTCGGCCATTTTTGACACTTTTTTTTGGGACCAATGACATTTATTCAGCGATCAGAAATTTAAATAGCCACTGATTACTGTATAAATGCCATTGGCAGTGAAGGGGTTAACCTGCAGGGGGAGATCTAGGGGTCAACTGTGTTCCCTCACTGTGTTCAAATTGTGTGGGGGCTGGGCTGACAGGGACATGACAGATCTAACTGATCCCAAGTACAGGGGTCAGTAGATCTGTCTTTTCCCCCCTCACAGAACAAGAAACCGCTGTGTTTATATTGGCGATTACCTGTTCTTCCTCTCTCACAGGCAATTGTGGGTTATCGGCAGACATCAAGTCCGAGTGACCCGCGGCCATACTCCTGGAGCGTGTGGCGGGCACGTGAGCCGCCGTTTATAGACGCCGATTCGTGATATGTGACCACACTGCAGCAGTTAATGTATGCGGTACCAGTTAGCCCTCATACATACGGGGGTATTAAAAGCAAAACATTGGGCCCGACGTCAGGGAAAAAATCTGTGTTTTTTTCTGCGTTTTACATCGGCAGTAATGAGCCTTAATGGGCGTTAGTGAGCGTTGGCGTCAATAGGCGTTTTTTTTTAAAAAAAAAAACATTCCTCTGCTATTTTTTAACCTGAAAACGCTGGTGTCAAAAATGCCGGTTAACGTCGGTAGTGAGCGTTTTGCCTGCTCAGCGTCAAAAACGCTACAGCCTCAGAACGCGCTGGTCCCGCGTTCCATTTACAGCTCACTAACGCTGACGCCCTCTACAGCTCAAAAACGTCAGTATTTTTATGGGGCCATTGATTAACATTGAGAGCTGCAAAAAAACTTGGCTGTAAAAAACGCCCTTGTGTATGAGGCCTTAAGGTCATCACAAAGGACAAGGGGGCACTCTTTACGCTTGGAGAAAAAAAGATTTCATCCCCAAATACAGAAAGGTTTCTTCACAGCTAGAGCTGTGAAAATGTGGAATAGACTCCCTCCAGAGGTGGTTCTGGCCAGCACGGTAGATTGCTTTAAAAAGGCCTGGATTCTTTCCTTGTACATGTAAATAATATAACTGGGTACTAACATTTATAGGCAAAGTTGATCCAGGGTGAATCCGAATACCTCTCGGGGGGGTTCAGGAAGGAATTTTTTCCCCCCGCTATAGCAAATTGGATCCATGCTTTGCTGGGGGTTTTACCCTCCTCTGGATCAACTGTGGGTGAAGGATTGTATATATGGAATTGTATGGTTATATATATATATATATATTTTTTTTTGTTATTGGTTGAACTAGATGGACTTTTTTCAACCTGACTAACTATGTAACTAAATACTGATATTTTCACTTAACCACCTCAGCCCTGGAAGGATTTCACACTTTAGGACCAGAGCACTTTTTGTGATTCGGCGCTGCGTCGCTTTAACTGACAATTGCGTGGTCATGCGACTTTGTACCCAAACAAAATTTGTCCTTTTTTCCCCACAAATAGAGCTTTCTTTTGGTGGTATTTGATCGCCGCTGTGTCATTTCTGATCACCGCTATAAACAAAAAAAGAGCGACAATTTTGCAAAAAAACACATTACTTAATTTTTGCTAAAATAAAAATAAAAAAAAATATATAAAAAAAACATTTTTTTCCATCGGTTTTGGCCGATTTATATTCTACCTCATATTTTTCCTAAAAAAAATCGCAATCAGCGTTTATTGATTGGTTTGCGCAAAAGTTGCCGCGTTTGCAAACCATGAGAATTAATTTATGTTTTTTTTTTTTTTTTTTTTTTTACTAGCAATGGCAGTGATCTGCGATATTGCGGCGGACATGTCGGACCATTTTGACACTTTTTTGGGACCATTGGCATTTAAACAGCGATCAGTGCTATAAAAATGCAGTGATTACTGTGTAAATGCCATTGGCAGTGAAGGGGATAACCTGGAGGGGGTGCTCTAAGGGTTAAATGTGTTCCCTGGGCGTATTCTAACTGTATGGAGGCTGGGCTTGCTGGGGGAAGGGAGTGATCATGGCTTCCATATACAGGAAGCCTGTGATCACAGCCCTTCTCCCTCTGTCAGAAGGGAGATCCCTGTTTACTTACACGGACCTCCGTTCTTTCACTGAGGGGGGCCATCGTGGGTAACCAGCGGAGATCGAGTCCGCCCTACCCGCTCCCTGGCCCCCCCGGAAACAGAGTGAGCACGGCTCCGGCAGCATGCGCTCGCTAGGGTTGCCACATCATCCCTTTAATCCAGGACACATATGAATTACACAGGTTGTTCTGAGGATAATTTAATGCAGATGAGGCACCAAGTGAGTTTAATTACCACCTTAATCAGCCACAGAACAACCTGTGTAATTCATATGTGTCCTGGATTAAAGGGATGATGTGGCAACCCTAGCGCGAGCTCACAGTGCGGGATCTCGCAGCTGCCATCATATGATGGCGGTTTGCGATATCGTGCCATCTTGCCGCCGTCAGACTGCGGTCGGCGGTCGGCAAGTGGTTAAAACTGTAATTTTGTAACTTTTGGAAATGTCAGTAAAAACCTGGCTGTGCCAGTAAATGTTGGGTGTCGTGTCAGTGAATTTCAATCTGGTAGGTTTGCAACACTACTCCAGGGGGCTGGCCCATAGACAGTCAGGGTTCTGAGGAATAGGGTTGACATCGTTCGTCATTCACCCAGGAAGAAAAGAGTTTCAAGGGGCAGCTTTGGGTTAAAGGTGAGTCCCTTCATCGTATCTTTTAATAGGCTATTCTATTTATTTTTTAGTCTGGATTTCTGGTTTAACCAGCTTTGTACAGCCTTTTTGAAGTTCTTAAATATAAGATGTCAGCTGCAAGAGGAAAAACATTTTTTTTAGCAAAAAGAAGGGCAAAAAAAAATAAAACCTGTTTGACCAGCAATAATATAAAAAGTATTATCAAGGTTTAAAATTTCAAGTCCTCAGCTACTTGCAAGGACTTAAGAGTTACTTGCCACCAGCTGCCCCACCCAACCCCTACCCTGCCCTGCCCCCAATTCACGCCCTTGTAAATTATCTTGTGAAATGACACTGTTAAATGTTTTATGCAGAATTAAGTTACAAAAATAAATATTAACAACAATGTTAACAATATTAACATAAAGCATACCAGTACCTATCAGTGCAACCTCATCAGTGCCCATCAGTGCAGCCTTATCAGTGCCCATCAGTACAGCCTATACGTGCCAGTGTTAATTTCGTCAACTAAAACATTTTTGTAAACTAAATTAATACTATTTTAGTCAACTAAAACAATTGAGATAACTAAAATACGACTAAAACTAACAAAAAGACTAAAACTAAATTGAAATTTGATGTCAAAATTAACACTGGTCTGTAGTGCATATTCATACCTCAATACCATAAATAATAACATATTCGATTTTTCACTCCAGCAGTATATAATGAGTTTGGAAATTGTAGAGTAATTCTTAAATAATGCATTACAATTTAACTACATCCATTTGATTTTAGATGACTAAAATGATTTTAGTCGACTAAAATGTACTGGAGAATTTAGTTGACTAAATTGTATTGGAGATTTAGTCGACTAAATATGACTAAAACTAAAACAATTGCAGAAGACTAAAATGGGACTAAAACTAAAATGCCATTTTAGTCCTAAGACTACGTTTAAAACTAAATCCCTGCCAAAATGAACACTGATCAGTGCCCATCAGTGCAGCTTATCAGTGCAGTCTCATCTGTGCTTATCAGTGCCTATCAGTGCAGCCTATCACAGGGAGAAAGCGTCAGGATTTCTGGTTGGATCCCACAGAGCGGGGATCTCCCCCTGTAACAGTGCTTGGGGATGAAATGCTGGCCACTGTCATACAAAGTCCTAGCTTCTGGATCGGCATTGGACCAGTGTGCTGTCTATCATAGGAGCCGGTCTCCATTTGAAAGCGGCCAGCATTTTATATCCAAGCTGCATCACAATGGGAGATCCCCGCTCTGTATGGTCTGGCCGGCTCTCCTACTGACAGTTTCCTGGCTGATCGCTTCTGGCAGAAGTAGTGCTGCGTTTTTTATAGGGCATCAGAGTGGCCCAGGGGGCAGGGAGGCAATTGGCTGCTCTGATGCCCTGTAAAAAAGGCTGTACCACTTCTGCCAGAAGCGATCAGCCAGGAAACTGTCACCCCAGTCTGCCCCTGCACCACACTCGCCCTCAGCTAATTTCCACTTGCCAAATGCTAGCAGGCGAGTGGAAATTTTGAGGGCTGTGTTATTATAGATATAAAGGGCAATTTTATTTTGCAATTTGGCCCATTTATCGAGGTACCATATGCCATGAGTCTGGTGTGTATTCCCTATCAGTTTATCGTCACCTATACCTATTCTGTTTGTAGCTCTTTAAAGGCTTGTTTACACTTGTTGTTAGGGGGTGGTAAAAACATGTGGTTGAGCCAAGCTTTTACCACTCCCCCTTAGCTGCAAAGGCAGCAGCTAGGGGTGTACACATGCCCTGGCTGCCATGCATTGCTTCACGGCTAAGGCAGATATTAAAACCCATGTCGCATTCTATGGGTACTACTGTCTGATGAATGAGACCTATTTAAGCAAACGGAGGCATGCTACAACCAATTCATTGGGGGTCAGTGGGAAAAAGGCTCAGTTACAGTTGTAGTCAAAATGCCATTCTTACAGATAGCTAAAAAGATAATTGATGCCATAACAATGACTTTACCAAGTGGTGTCGGCCCTGAAACTATGCAAACACCATACAATGGAAGTCAAGGAACCCCTAGCTACCTCTAGACTAACCCTGGTAAAGAATAACTGCTCTATTGAATAAGTCAGAAAAGATCTAGAGTTATTTCCTGTATCTAATAATTGAGCTTGTATTTGTTTTTTGGTGATCTGTGTCTATTTTCTCGTTTAAGATCCATTGTATTTCGCTATGATGCATCTCACGGTCACACCGGAGTCTGCCTTAGCGGATGAACCAGTGAAGATCAAAGCTTGGGGCCTTCCTCCACATCAGATTGTTACCATTAGAGCCTGGCTGAAAGATGAAAGAGGAGAGATGTTTTACTCCAGAGCTTTCTATAGAAGTGACGATGAAGGAAAGGTGGATCTTTCACAATCCCCAGCCACTGGTGGAGACTATCATGGGGTTCATCCAATGGGACTTTTCTGGTCTCTGAAGCCAGCTACTCCATACTACAGGTTGATCAAGCGGGATGTCATGGGGAGTCCCTTTGAGATTCACCTGGAACTCTATGGTCAGCTGGAATTGAATGCTATGCCGGATTGTTCTCCTGAAGCTACTGCTTGTCTGAGAAGATGGTACGTGGCTCCTGGGGTCCAAAGATTGCAAGTCCAAGAAGGGCAACTTCGGGGAGCTCTCTTCATGCCACCAGGCAAGAATTCTTGCTGAGATTTCTAACAACACAAATCCACATTGCCATTTTAGGAAAATATCATAGGATTATGTAGATTAGTTCTGTACTGTTGAAGTAATGTGATGGCAGATAGAAGACTTACTTTTTCATTTCAGCAGCTGATGTCATATATATCATACTGTATATATCTTGAATTATCTTGATGCACAGGCATTTTTAAACATATTCCAGTATTTCCAGTGTGCAGCAGCCCGCCTAATAGTTACCTGACCCCCCTCTCGATGCAGCGATGTCCACGAGTGCCTCGGCCATCCAGGACACTCCTTCCTGATTGACTGAGACACAACAGCGGTGCCATTGGCTCCCACTGCTGTCAATCAGTCAGTTAGCCAATAAGGAGAGGGGGGGGAAGGGCCAAACTGTGACTCCGTGTCTCAATGGACACACAGAACAGCAGCTCGGCTCGGGTGCCCCTATAGAATGCTGCTTTCTGTGGGGGCACTCAACAGGAGGGAGGAACAAGGAGTGCCAACGAGGGACCCAAGAAGAGGAGGATCTGGGCTGCTCTGTGCAAAACCAACTGCACACAGGAGGTAAGTATAACATGTTTGTTATTTTTATTGAAAAAAAAAAACAAGACAAGAAAGTATCACTTTAACCACTTGCCGACCGTCAATCGGCAATTGACGGCGGCAAAGTGGCTCTGTAACGCGGATCGCCGTCATATGACGGCGGCCGCGTGATCGAGCTTAGTGAGCGCGCGCCGCCAGAGGCGCGCCCGCGCGCTCACTGTGTTCGGGGAGGGCCAGGGAGCGGGTGCGGTGGCTTCGATTGCCGCCGGCTACCCGCGATGGCCCCCCCGGAGCGAAGGAACGTATGTAAACACGGACCTCCGTTCTGTGAAGGGGGAAGGGCTGTGATCACAGCCTTCCTGTATACGAAGGCTGTGACCACTTCCCTTCCCCAGCTAGGGCAGTCCCCCTACAGTAAGAACACGCCCAGGGAACATACTTAACCCTTAGAGCGCCCCCTGCAGGTTAACCCCTTCACTGCCAATGGCATTTACACAGTAATCAGTGCATTTTTATAGCACTGATCGCTGTATAAATGCCAATGGTCCCAAAAAAGTGTCAAAATGGTCCGACATGTCCGCTAAAATATCGCAGTACCGCTAAAAATAGCAGATCACCGCCATTAATAGTAAAAAATAAAAAAAAATAAAAACCCCAAAAATGAATTCTCATCATCCGTAAACGCGACCACTTTTGCGCAAACCAATCAATAAACGCAGATTGCGATTTTTTTATCGCAAATATGAGGAAGAATATAAATCGGCCAAAAACGGTAAAAAAAAATGTTTTTTTATATTTTTTTTTTGGATTTGTATTTTAGCAAAAAGTAAGAAATTCGTTTTTTTTTTGCAAAATTGTCGCTCTTCTTTTGTTTATAGCGGCGATCAGAAATGACGCAGAGGGGATCAAATACCACCAAAAGAAAGCTCTATTAGTGGGAAAAAAAGGACGCAAATTTCGTTTGGGTACAACGTCGCACGACCGCGCAATTTTCAGTTAAAGCGATGCTGTGCCGAATCGCAAAAAGGGCTCCGGTCCTAAAGCTGGAAATCCTTCCGGTCCTTAAGTGGTTAAGGTAAAAAAATGTTTAGGCATCAGTACCTCCCTTGACCTCCCTTTTACTTATTTGAGCCCTCATTCGATCCAGCGTTGTGATAATTTGCAGCTCTTCGCTCCCTCACTTCATGGTCTCATGGGCTTTGGTGAAGCAGTGGCAGCCAATGGCTGTCAATCAAAGCAGTGTCGAGGGAGCGCATACCACCCAACATTTTGAGATGGGAAAGAGGGACACCAATTAGCAAAAGTACGCCCCCTGCCACACCCCCTTAAAGGAGAATTATACAAAAAAAAGAAGATTAGTTAAACCCACAAGTGCATTTTTTACCACTACTATTCCTTTATATTGGCTTTTGAAATTTACAAATGCAGCAATTTAGTAATTGGATGAAAGGTTTAGCACTGGGAAACACTTTTTGAAAGATAAAAAGTGCATTTTATATACAACTATATAGATCAGACCAAAATGAGGGACAAATGAGAAGGAAAGAGGGACATTGTTCCAAATCAGGGACAGTCCCTCGAAAATCAGGGACAGTTGGGAGCTACGAGGAAGCAGGGTTGAGTCTCGCTATCTGTGTCAATAGATGCAGAAAGTGAGGCTCGGGAGCAACCTCAAACGAGTGCCCCCATAGAAATCGGTTTCCGATGGGGACAGACAGGGAGAGCCAGGAACACCAGCAGGGAACCTGAGATGATGAGGTTTGGGCCTCTCTGTGCATTTCCAAGTAAGTAAAACATATTTGTTAAATAAAGAAAAAAAAAGAAAGAGCATCTGTAATAACTTTAATGTTTCCATGTACTACCACACATGCTCAGGGTTTGTATTGAAGGACATATTAGCTGTGCACAGTTCACCAATCTAGAACCAGAGCATACTGTCCACTATTAATCTGTATCTTTGCCTACAATACTGTACTTGGCCAAATTGTATTCCTGTTTCCATATTTCTTTGTATGAGTACTAAACGTATGACCCGATCATCTACTGTGCCCATAAATAGGACAAAACTTCCAGATAGCGTCAGGTAAGTCTCAAAGTCCCATACTTGCTCATCCAGGCACACAATTACACACATCCAGACACAAGAAACAGTCCTTGCACTTGTTTTTGTATTTTTATTGAGGGGTATTGAACTTGGATAGGGTAAGGGACTATGGGATGCCTACTTGAATAACTGTAATATACACAGGACTCAAATGTATATACACTCCAGTATACACATCTACTCATCTTTCCAGCACTTCTCTTGCTTGAAGACTGTCACTCCTCACTCCTCCAGGACATCACTTGTTGCAGACTATTACTCCTCAACACCACCAGCACATCACTTGCTTGCTCTTGCTCTCAGACCAGCTAGCAATGACTTGTAGGCCTGGCACTGACTCAACCAAGCCTAAGGTGAATGCCTTTTGCAGGCAGGGACTGCGGGCCCCTTTAGTGTAGCAAAAAATGTAGATAAGTCCCAGTGCTAGCCGTCTATGTGGATATTGCTCCCAGCACCACCTCTTCAGGCCCTGCCAGCCCTCATGGCTGCAGCTGCCTTTCTCCACTGCCCAATCCTCCACAGTCTACACTTCTGGTTCTGCACCCATCCCAGACTGCTCTCTCCCAGTCCTCTCAGGTGTGCCTCTCCAATCCTCTTGACTGCGCATCACTCACCAGCCCTCCTTGCTGCGACCTGTTGTTCCTCTCCCTGGAGACTTGCCTGGCAGTGCCTCTCCTGCTGCCCTCTCCTTGCTCCCATGCCTTCAGTCCAGGACACCTCCACGTGTTCTTAGAGGGCCATGTCTGCACCCGAGCCCAGGCCCAAGATCACCCCCCCCAGACTGGGGAGCTCCCTCAAAGGCCCCGACAGCCTACGAACTCCATCTCCAGCTCTTTCACTCAAGCAACTCCTCCCCAGCTAGGCTGATCCCAGGTATTTATGGAGGCCTGCCCCCTGTCAATCCAAGTTGGGGATTGGTCAGGGCTCCTTAGAATACCCCAGACAGCTCCACCTTCTTCTTCCTTTCTAGAAGACACCAAAATATTCTAGAAAGAAGTGGGAAGTCCTGTGATGCTGCCTGTGAGTCACCAGCTTTACTTGAGCCACTCCCAGCCCAGATCAAAACAAACAGGCCTAGCTACCAGCCGGGTCTGCCTAAATTTACCTACTGTACCAAAAACCTATACACATCACTCTAGCAACCTAGAGGGTACTAAACTTATATAAATATGTATTAATTTCCTCCATCAAAGTGCTCCATTTTTTTTTTTTATTCTTAATTTAGGTTTTTTCAGAGTCATAACACAAACAAAGGTAGGGTTGTCAGGTACATATTGAGAGTACACAAATAGCAAAAGGATCGTCACAACTCAGAATCCCAGGAGAGATACAGTATCTCACAAAAGTGAGTACACCCCTCACATTTTTGTAAATATTTTATTCTATCTTTTCATGTGACAACACTGAAGAAATGAGGGGTAAGTGTGGACTTTGGAACATTGTGATTACTCAGTGTACTGTGGGTCCTCCCTTTTACCAATTAACCCGGTTAAACCTGTAAAAGTGAATCCCCACATGAGTGAAAACAACGGTCGCCAAATCTTTACTTACCGACATACAACTCAATAAAACTCCCCTGTCGTTTAAATGTGACAATATGTTCGACATGTGAGTGATGAAATGTAACATCGTTTCACAGTAAAGAAGTCACAACAGTGTACTTTTCTATCTTATTTTATAAATGTTTTTACACTCCCCACATGAGTGAAAACACTCTATGACATAGAGAGGACCCTAAGACTCAACAC
>BLSH010403327.1:619306-634821 GCA_018402905.1 Glandirana rugosa | reverse complement strand
GCGGTGGGGGTATCTGGGGTGTAGAGATGTCAGAGTGCTGGGGGGATATCTGGGGTGTAGAGTGGTTACAGTGTTGGTGTGTAGAAGGGTCAGAGTACTGGGGAGATATCTGGGATATGGGGGTGCCCAGGGCCCATGATGCTATTAAGACGGCCCTGACTGGCACTCATGTTTCCAACTTGCATTACACCCACCATGCCCAGTAACCTGAACCTTGAGGAGGAATGTCAGCTGCCACTGACTCTGCAGGTCATCCCCTAAGCCTCTGGAAGTCGGGGACATTGCTACATTTAGTTTGCTGCCTGCCACCAATTGCTTTTTTTTAGGATCCCCACTTTTCATCTGGATCACGGTGTCCAAATTTTGGAAAGCCAACCAACATCTGGCAAACATACAATCTAAATGTTGCTGATAAAACGGCTTAGCCATATCTCAGCACAACAGTGGCGACACCCCCCCCCCCCCCCTTCCCAATGCTTTGACCAATAGGAAAGCTATTAATAAAACAATTTATTTTTAAATAAATTATTTTGTTTACAAAAAGTTTTATTGGAAGGATAAGTACAAAGAGTCATTACAAAAACAACTATAAACAATGTGATTAAAGAGGTAGGCAAGCGATACAACGTATATAAGAATCAAGTAATGAATAATACATAAGTAATTAATTAATTAAGGGATTAATTATTGAATCCCAAAGGGCCCATTTTTGTTCATATGAACTGAATTGGTCGTGTAGAACACAGTGGATGAATTCAGTTAGTCTAATAGAAGACATTCTTGACATAACTTGATGCCATGAGGTATAGGGGGAACGGCAGTTGCATGCGATCATCCAGATGACTGCACTACAAAGGGTATGTAATAATCTATTTGTATGATTCCAAACATTAGGAATTTTCCCGAACAAAAGGCAAACTTGAGGGGAAAGGGAGATTTTATCAATTGTTAATTGGTCTGCAATTTTAGTAACTGAATTCCATATTGGGTCTTTGTAGTTCCAGAATATATGTAAAAGAGTTCCTTCGGTTGGGCAGCCTCCGAAACAGTTGGGGGAGCTGTTAGGGTAGTATTGATGTATTCTAGAAGGGGACAAGTACCATCTTGTCATAAGTTTAAATGGGGATTCACAAAAAGCAGGGTAACAGCAGCTCTTACGGAGATTGCTGAACATTGTATGCCAGTCTCTAATAGAGATATTGCAGTTGAGTTCTTGTTCCCATTGGAGCATAGGTTTAGATTTATCTTCGATTAGGGGATTGATACATAGTTTGTATAAAGCAGAAATCTGTCCTCTATCTCTAGAGGAGGAAATACATATTTGTTCAAAAGGAGATGGGCTATTGATGTTATTAATTTTGTAGTAGGAGAAATAAAATTCTTTCATCAATTTATAGTTAGAGAGTTCAGAGGTAGGAAGATTATAGGTGTTACAAAGGTACTCAAAGGTAGTAAAAAGGTTGTTGTGTGTAAGAGATTTCAGGTTGGTAAGTCCCGTCTGTTTCCATAGGTTAAACTCATCGGGGTTGTTGAGAGCTGAAGGAAAGCGGGGGTCACCGAAAAAAGAAGCTAGTATAGAAGTGTGGGGGGATAGCTGTAAGGAGTCTTTATATTTGTTCTAGATTTGGAGAGAATGGGCAACAATTTTGTTCAGCTTATACATTTTTTTTGAATTTGATATATTGGACCAAGCAATGCTCTCCAACCTGAATGGGAAGATAGCGTTACGTTCAAATGTCATCCAAGGTATTGAGTTAGAAGGGCTAGACCATTGTGCGAGTTGGAGGAATCTGGCAGAGAGAAAATATAGCCAAAGGTTAGGAATGCCCAGACCTCCCATTGATTGCGGTCTATGAAGCAATGCATTGTTACATCTGGGTTTACCTCCCATCCATATAAATTTGTTAATGGATCTCTGGATCGATTCCAGTCTGTTTTTAGGTATTAATATAGGGAGGGCTCTAAAATAGTATAGAAGCTTAGGTAGTATGACCATTTTAATAGCGCAAATTCTTCCCAGAAAGGAGATTCGGTAGTTGGCCCAATTTTTAAGAAGGTTAAGGATGTCATTGAAGAGAGTGGGATAGTTAGCTTGATATAGTGTGTTATAAGAAGAGGTGATAAAGATGCCCAGATATTTAAATGAGGATGAACACCATTTAAAGGGAAATTGAGTTTTTAATTTTCCTAATAGATTAGGCTGTATGTTGATAGCGATAGCTGAACATTTATCCAGGTTAACTCCTAAGCCCGAGACATTGTAGAATAGTTCTAGCATTGAGAGTAGGTTTGGGATTGATTCCAAGGGATCTGTGATGAATAACATCACGTCATCGGCATATAAACTCAATTTAAATTCGTTCTGGCCTTTGGAGTATCCTTTAATTTTAGGATGATCCCTAAGAGCCTTTGCCAATGGTTCGATAGCAAAGGCAAATAGAAGAGGGGACAAAGGGCAGCCCTGCCTAGTACCTCTTCTTAAGGAGAAACATTGGGAATTACATCCAGGTATTTTGATTCTAGTTTGGGGGTTGTGGTATAATGCATTGAAACCTCTAATAAGATTATTGGGGATGCCGACTTTAGCGAGTATATAGTTTAAATAATTCCAACTTACGTTGTCAAAGGCTTTGTGTATGTCTAAGCTGATTAAGCAGGTTGGAATTTGTGAGACATTAGCGTCTTGAATTATATTTGAGATAAGTCTAGTGTTGTCAATAATTTGCCTGCTGGGAATAAAGCCGGTCTGGTCTGGAAGTATTAACGATGTGATAACTGTAGTGAGTCTATTGGCTAGAAATCTAGCAAAGATTTTAATATCGTTATTGAGGACCGAAATTGGTCTAAAGTTTTGTGGTAAGGAATGGTCTTTTTGCGGTTTTGGTATCAGTGATAGGTTCGCTAGGAGCACGTCTTCAGGGAAAACATTTCCTTTCAAAGTATGGATGCATAATTTGGTCAACCAGGGAGCAAGTATGTTCGAGAATTTCTTATAATATAATGTTGAAAATCCGTCAGGGCCAGGTGTAGTGGATGTTTTGAGGGATTTAATAATTTCGTTAATTTCCGTCTCAGTACAGGGGGAGTTGATCTTCTCAATTTGAGAAGATGAGAGAAAGGGTAGTTTAATATTATCTAACCAGGTTTGAGCATTTCCGTTTCCGTTTGGGAGAGGGTGTGGATTAGACAGTAAGTTTTGGTAGAAGCTGGTAAAGATGTGCATTACTTCTTGCGGGTGTGAGACTGTGTTTCCATTTTGGCCTCTAAGTTTGTAGACATGAGTAGGGGAAATCTGTTGTTTGAGTTTTCTGGTGAACATTGAAGAGGTCGAGTTGCTATAAAGTAGGAATTTTGCTTTTGAAATTCTGAGGGATTTTTCAGTGTCCGCAGAAAGTAAAGATTCTAAGGCCTGTCTTTTGGTTTGAATTTGTTTATTAACCACTTCCCGACCGCCTTATGCAGAATGACGGCCGGGAAGTGGCTCAGTTATCCTGACTGGATGTCATATGACGTCCTCAAGATAACAAGCCGCCGCGCGCCCGGGGGGGGGCGTGCATCGCGGCGATCGGTGGTGTGGGGGGTCACAATGCCGATCTCGGTAAAGTGCTTCGATCCGAAGCACTTTACCATGTGACCAATCACGGCTGGTCACAGTGTAATACAGGAAAGCCGTTTATCGGCTTTCCTGTACTCAGGTCTGCAGACCTGATGAGGGGAGAGCCGATCGGCTGCATCCCTGACAGGGAGGGTTTGTGCTGATGATTTGTCAGCACAGCCCTCCCTCGGATCACCACCCTAGACCACCAGGGAGCCTGCCCAGGGACCACCAGGGAGCCAACCAGGGACCACCAGGGAGCCGATCTGGACCACCAGGGAGACCCCCCTAGACCACCAGGTAAGTGACATAGTGCCCAGTGCCACCTTCACTCAGTGCCACCTTCAGATGCCACCCTAGACCACCAGGGAATGAGCCCCCTATCAATGTATATGCCCACCAGTGCCCCTATCAGTGCCCACCAGTGCCCCTATCAATGCATACCAGTGCCACATATCAGTGCCCACCATTGCCACCTACCAGTGCCCACCTATCAGTACCCATCAGTGCCACCTATTAGTGCCCAGTGCCGCCTATGAGTGCCAATCAGTGCTGTCTATTAGTGCCCATCAGTGCCGCTTAGCAGTGTCCGTCAGTGCCCATCAGTGCTGTATATCAGTGACACCTTTCAGTACCCGTCAGTGCTGCTTATCAGTGCCGCCTAACAGTGTTCATCATCGCTGCATATAAATGCCACCTCATCAGTGCCGCCTCATCAGTGCCAATCAGTACTGCCACATCAGTGCCCGTCAGTGTAGCCTCATCAGTGCCCACCAGTGATGGAGAAAATTTACTTATTTACAAAGTTTTGTGACAAAAATAGAGAATTTTTTTTTCAACATTTTCGGTCTTTTTTTATTTGTAGCGCAAAAAATAAAAACCGCAGGGGTGATCAAATACCACCAAAGAAAGCTCTATTTGTGGGAACAAAATGATAAAAACTGTGTTTGGGTACAGCGTCGCACAACCGCGCAATTGTCATTCAAAGCGCAACAGCACTGAAAACTGAAAATTGGTCTGGTAGTAAAGTGTTCTAAGTGCATAGTATTGAAGTGGTTAATGTCGGTAGAGGGGGAATTAATGATTTTTTTATATAGTTTGTCTAATTCTAGAGTCAAAGTCTTAATGTCTTTTAATTTTTCTCTATTTTTACTGGAAGCAATTTTGATTATTTGGCCTCTAATTATGGCCTCGTGAGCCGACCAAAGGTATTGTAATATGTTGTCTGTATTATTGATTTTGAAATATTGCTCTAGCGATAAAGTTAATTCGTTAATTGTAGTAGGGTCAGAAAGTAGAGAATCGTTAATTCTCCAGTTGTATGGAGAGGGGGCTAGACCTATTTGAAAGGTTTCGAAAATAGTGATTTGGTGGTCGGACCATGGGCAAGGGTATATCTCGGCTCCTGTAGAATTGGCCAACAGTATAGGAGTACTGAAGATGTAGTCTAGTCTGGCATAGCTGTTATGGGGGTGGGAATAAAAGGTATATAATCTGCAGCCTACATTATGGGCTTGCCAAGTATCGATAAGTTGGAAGTCATTAAGAGAGTGGGTTAAAGATCTGGGGAAGGCCTTAGTGTGGGGGGTGACAGAGCTTCTGTCCAGGGATGGATTAGCCGCTAAATTAAAATCTCCAACAATGATTAAGTGAGGGGATTCGTGCAGAACACGAACATCAAAAAAGGAACTAAAGAAGGAAGTGTGTGAAATGTTAGGGGCGTATATTGATACTAATGTGACAGCTTTACCTCCAAGAAATCCCTTAATTATAATATATCTACTTTCAGGATCTTTAAAGACTTCCTTACTGGGCACTTAAACCCCCCTCCTGCCCGGACCAATTTTCAGTTTTCAGCTCTGTCGCTCTTTGAATGACAATTGCGTGGTCATGCGACGTTGTACCCAAACAAAATTTGCGTCCTTTTTTTCCCACAAATAGAGCTTTCTTTTGGTGGTATTTGATCCCCTCTGCGTCATTTCTGATCGCCGCTATAAACAAAAAAATAGTGACAATTTCGAAAAAAAAAACAATATTTTTTACTTTTTGCTATAATAAATATCCAAAAATAAAATATAAAAAAAAAATATATTCATCAGTTTTAGCCGATATATATTCTTCTACATATTTTTGGTAAAAAAAAAATCACAATTGGCGTTTATTGATTGGGTTGCGCAAAAGTTATAGCGCCTACAAACTATGGACATTGATTTATGGCGTTTTTATTATTTATTTATTTTTTTACTGGTAATGACGGCGATCTGCGATTTTTATCGGTACTGCGATATTGGGGCGGACATGTCGGACGTTTTTGACACTTTTTTGGGACCAATGACATTAATACAGCGATCAGAAATTTAAATGTCCACTGATTACTGTGTAAATGTCATTGGCAGTGAAGGGGTTAACCTGCAGGGGCAGTGAAGGGGTTAACCTGCAGGGGGCAGTGAAGGGGTTAACTGTGTTCCCTGGGTGTGTTCTAACTGTATGGGGGCGTGGTTGACAGGGGCATGACAGATCTAACTGATCCCAGTGACAGGGATCAGTAGATCTGGCATGCCCCCCCTCACAGAACGGGGAACCGCCATGTTTACTTTGGCGGTTCCCCGTTCCTCCTCTCTGTAAGGAGATCGCGGGTCTCCGGCGGACATCGGGTCCGCCCGACCCGCGGGCACGCTCCCGCAGCGTGCGGCGGCATGTGCGCGGGCCACTCGCGCCCGCGGGAGCGCGCCCAGCACGAGCCAAATGGGAGGACGTCTATTGAGCCGCGCTGTAGCCGTCATTCGGCTATGGCGCGGATGGCAGGTGGTTAAAGACCTTTTGGACATCCAGAATAATATTATTTCTAATGAATATTGCTACACCCCTGGATTTGGATGAGTAACCAGTACAGTGGTACTGTACTGTCTGAACTCCCTGTCAAAATATTTAGGGGGGTTGTCTAATAAAAAGTGAGTCTCCTGAAGGAGAATTATGTCCGCATCTAGGCGTTTATAGTGCTTGAAGGCTTTTTTTCTTTTGTGAGGGGAATTGAGCCCCTGTGCATTATGAGAAATTATTTTGAGTCCCATTGCGGTCAAAACTGAGGGATATTATAATGTGGGAAAGATTTCTGTAATTAGAGGACCAAGAGGACGTGGTAATAAATTCAGAGGGGGGGGGGGGGCCGAGACAGAACCACTACACATTATAACAGTCATCAAAAACAAGAAGCGATTGGATAAAGTTATATAGTGTATACCTTATACGTAAGTATAGTTTACTCTTTTTAATTTAATCCTTCCAGAATAATAAGAAAACAAAAACAATACCCAGATAAAAAAACTGTAACCAAATTGAAGGGGATCAAACTTAAATATAAAGCTTGATCTCGCAAAAACGAAACTTGGACAAACACGTCCAAAAATTAGGCTACGCACCTCCCCGGCCGCTGCCAGGAACGCCCCCCACACAAAGAGTGCGCGAGGGCCGTGACCAACAGCGGCACGCGAAGGGAGCACAGCCCGATTGGGGGGAAATCATGGTGATTCCAGACCCTCCAGAGAAGAAAAACAGTTTGGTTTAAGATATAGGAAACAAAATAAATGAATTCAAGTGATGGCAACAATTCAATTCTCAGAGTAATATATAGTCATTTGAAATAACACAACATATGGACAGTGTAACCAGAAAATACAGATAGTTTAGTTAACTATTTGGCAGTCATCAGTTCTTGACTACTGCCGCCTCCAGGGAAGACCCACACACTATTGTTATACTTAAGATAGAGTTAGGTTATATATATATAGCGACTAGGAGGCAAGTGCCTTCATCCATTGTCCAGGTTGTCACGATACACCAACACCAGACCTAGACCAGGGGGTGCGTCGCCACCGGTGGTGCGCAAAAATTATTGATTCTCCAAAGGGAACGTCCCGTATTATCGTGTGCTATAAGGAGACCAGGAAATGGTGCACCGAGAGGAGATTGTAGGACCATATATGCAGAAGAAACTTTAACGGACTAGGAGTCACTACAATTTCTTTCCCCTTTTTTCTACTTTTTTCTTTTTTGACTTTTATTCAAAAATAGAGAGTTCCCAAGAGGAGACAACGTGCAAGGTTCAAGCCGGAAAAATGTAGAAGTCTTTGGCTGTGTTTTAGTTGTAGAATAAAGGTGTTTGGATATTAACATAGTAGAGGAGTGTATTCTGTCTTTTGCTGTCATCTATCGATGTAAAAAGGTATTGCAGACAGGAATATTAGATGTATCCAGTAAATATCTTTTAGGGAAGTAATTCCAGCATTTTTGATAGCGATTTGTTATCATGGTGCCAGAAAGATGATAAAGTAAGAAAAGCAGGAGAGAAACAAGCCCAGACCTTATAAACTTACAGACCAACAACTATTTTTAAATAAATTATAATATGACTAACATTTTTTAACATCTTAAAGTTAAAAAATGTTAGTCATATAATTTATTTAAAAATAAATTGTTCTATGTGTGTGCAAGTACACTCCTGGACTAATAGAAGTCTATTAGTTCCATCAAAATGTTAAACAAGCACGTGATTACAGCCTCTAATTGGCTCTAAATGGATTGTTTAACGCAGTGCTCTGCATCCCGAAATTTTGACTATAGCGAATCAGATTTTTCCATTGCATTACTTCCGGTTTCACATCCTGGCCAATCAGGAGGCTGAAAATGGAACACACGGAAGCCGCCGGGTATCAGGAGCCATGACAGGTAGGGCAGGTAAGGACCTGGAGGGGTTTGCGCCCCCCCCCCCCAAAAAAATGTTATCAGCTGATGCATTAACCACTTCAGCCCCAGAAGGACCAGAGCACTTTTTGCGATTCGGCGCTGCGTAGCTTTAACTGACAATTGCGCGCTCGTGCGGCGTTGTACCCAAGCAAAATTTGCGTCCTTTTTTTCCCACAAATAGAGCTTTCTTTTGGTGGTATTTGATCACCTCTGCGTAATTTCTGATCACCACTATAAACAAAAAAGAGCATCAATTTTGCAAAAAAAACAGTTTTTCTTACTTTTTGCTAAAATACAAATCCAAAAAAAGTATATAAAAATTTTTTTTTCTAATCGGTTTTGGCCGATTTATATTCTTCCTCATATTTTTGGTAAAAAAAATTGCAATTGGCATTTATTGATTGGTTTGCGCAAAAGTGGCCGCGTTTACAGATGATGAGAATTAATTTCTGGGGTTTTTATTTTTTTTTAATTTTTACTAGTAATGGCAGTGATCTGGGATTTTTAGCGGTACTGCGATATTGCAGCGGACATGTCGGACCATTTTGACACTTTTTTGGGACCAATGACATTTATACAGTGATCAGAAATGTAAACATCCACCGATTACTGTATAAATGTCATTGGCAGTGAAGGGGTTAACCTGCAGGGGGAGATCTAGTGGTTAACTGTGTTCCCTAGGCGTGTTCTAACTGTGAGGGGGCTGGGCTGTTATGGGGATAAGAGATCTAACTGATCCCAGTGACAGGGATCAATAGATCTCCTATGTCCCCACTGTCAGAATGGGGAACCGCCGTGTTTACATCGGCGGTTCCCCGTTCTATTGCTGTGGCCGCTCATCCCGGCTCGCCGGCGGACATCGGGCCCGCCCGAGTCGCTGGCACACTCCTCCGGAGTACGGCAGGTGCGCCCCCTAGTGGCCACTCCGCAAATCGCCGTTTATTTACTTAATATACTGTTAATATACTGCACGCGGTGTGGAAGCAGTTAAAATAAAACACATTTTCTCTATCATCCATTGTGCCACCATTAACTTTTCTTTCCACACTCTGTTCAGCATGAGCAAACCAGGTTCTACTGCTGTTTAACAGTGCAATCACATTGTGAGCATGCTTGCAGGCTGGTGGAATATAGGGATGACCTCCTCAGTTTGGTGCTGCTTTTTTTAAGTCAGCAGGCTGGGGGAGAAGAGGTGACAAAGGAGGCGGAACTTAGCTGCCCTTTTTTTTTTGTATAATCACCCATCAGATGGGTAAGAGTTATTACTATGATATTTGGGATAAGGAAGCTGATGCATTAGGCACCCATGCGGGGGACACTAGAACTACACTTACTAATTGACTAGGTTCTAGGTAGGAGTTTGCTTCATGCTAAAATCAGCATTAAGGCCCCTTTCACATTTGTGCGACTTGGGATGCAAAGTCGCATGACAAGTCGCACACCATGATTTCCAATGAGTACCATTCATATCTGTGCAACTTCAAAGTAGTCCCTGCGCTAGTTTGGTCCAACTTTGATGCGTAGACCTCAAGATTACACAGGCATTGCTTCAAGTTGCATAAAAATTGCGTTAAAATTGCACAACTTTCAGGTCGCACAAGTGTGAAAGGGGCTTTAGGCATAACTTCAAACTTAGAAGCGAGACACAATGAGCACAGTTAACCCTCTATTAACCTATGGCTAACTGACTAATTGTTACACTAAGCACTACAAACACTTCCACAGTTAGAGAACACCAACTTCTAGATGCGCAGCATTTAGGAACCGATGCTGCAGAGCTTGCACTGACATCCACCAACCCAGCAATACCTGTCATCTCCCTCCCAGTGACATGCCCACAGTAACCAGTGGATGCTGGAAATGCCCTACAATCTGTAATTATGTGCTTGCTGTCTCTCTCTCTCTCTCTCTCTTAGGGGCCCCTCTACATCTCTCCCGTGACTTCCAGACCAGGTCCCGAGGTACTCTGTGCCGCAGGTCTGGTCCCAAAATGCGGGAAACCAACTGTTGGCAAAGGGGACGAGCACAACACCCCTTCACTACCAGAGAAACCATCACCCTATGCCAGTCACCTATGACTTAACTCAGTGGTTCTCAACTCTGGTCCTCGGGACCCCCCAACAGGCCAGGTTTGCAGGATAACTGAAATACATCACAAGTGATATCATTTGCTGCTCAATGATTGCAGTGTTCTAGTCTGTATCTCCCCAAGGTAATACTTAAAATCTGGCCTGTTGGTGGGTCCTGAGGACCGGAGTTGAGAACCACTGCCTTAACTGGTTGGCTGCCTTCCTGTATGATACATGTATGGTTGTCCCTAGCAATGGCAATATAGCCCACACTAGACAGCAAACTACATGTTGGATTAAAGTGCACTCTATCCACTCTAACCTACAGTCACCCTGTTACAAGAACCCTTATTTGGATACGCTATGCACTACTTAAGAAGAGACTTATAAATATGGTAAATATGATGTGAGATAAAAAATTGCAACAGACACCACTTTATTCTCCAGGGCCTTTGCTATCAGAAAATATGTAATATTCAGAGGTTCTAAGTAATTCTCTAGGGGCAAAAATGCAGATTTTTACATGTAATTAAGAAATGGCAGAATTGGATACCCTAACACAGTGGTTCTCAACTCCTGTCCTCGGGACCCACTAACAGGCCAGGTTGGCAAGATAACTGAAATACATCACAGGTGATATAATTTGCTGCTCAGTGATTGCAGCATTCTAGTCTGCATCTCCCCAAGGTAATACTTAAAATCTGGCCTGTTGGTGGGTCCCGAGGACAGGAGTTGAGAACCACTGCCCTAACATGGCATAAACATGTAAAAGAAGTACATACAATTGTCTTGATATCAACTTCCTGTGATTCCCTGTATAGCGGTGCTCACAAAAGAGAGAGAGAGCAATAATAGGTAATCAGGCTCTGCTGTGTGCATGTGCATGTATATATGTATATTATATGAAAAACTGGAAAATTATATTGCGCTCGCAAAATGAAATACTGAATAGTGACGTGTCAACCAAAAGAAACCTGATGTAGCTGCAACACTAGTTGTAAGATATAAACACAAACGGCAAACAAATAAAGTGTCGAGCTGAAACATCCTAAATTTGCAAATGCTACAGTGCAAAAAGATAAAAGTAAAAGTTCATTCAAGTCCACAGTGAGTGATTCCACTATAGAGTATAAACTTCAAAAGACAACCTTCTTCCTTAACCACTTCAATACCAGGCACTTAGAACACTTCCCGCCCAGACCAATTTTCAGCTTTCAGTGCTGTTGCGATTTCAATGAGAATTGCGTGGTCGTGCGACGCTGCACCCAAACAAAGTTTTTATCATTTTGTTCCCAAAAATAGAGCTTTCTTTTGGTGGTATTTGATCACCCCTGCAGTTTTTATTTTTTGCGCTATAAAAAAAAAAGACCGACAATTTTGAAAAAAAAGAAACATTTTTCTTTGTTTCTGTCACAAAAGTTTGTATAAAGTACATTTTCTCCTTCACTGACGGCACTGATGTGGCTACACTGATGGGCACTGATGAGGCTACACTGACGGGCACTGATGAGGCAGTACAGATTGGCACTGATGAGGTGGCACTGATAAGGTTGCACTGATGATGGGGCACATATGCAGCACTGATCGGCGGCACTGACAGGCAACACTGACGGGCACTGATACGTGGCACTGATATGCGGCACTGATGGACACTTATAGGCGGCACTGATAAGTGGCACTGGGCACTGATGGGCACTAATAGGTGGCACTTTTAGGTGGCACAGGTGGGCACTGATAGGTAGCACACGTGAGCACTGATAGGTGGCACAGGTGGGCACATATAGGTGGCAGTGGTGGGCACTGGTGCAACAAGCACTGTTAGGGATGGCACTGGCAGGCATCATACATGCGCACAGTGCCATCCCTACAGTGCACAATATTGCCCTTACCTGGTGGTCTAGTAGGGGCTCCCTGGTGGTCCTGGGTGGCCTCTGTGATCCTTCCCTGGTGGTCCTGGGCAGCTTCTTTGTGATGTCCGGGGGGGGGCTCCCTGGTGGTCCTGGGCAGGCTCCCTGGTGGTCTGCAGACCAGAGCAGAGGAACAGCCGATAAACGGCTCTTCCTATTCACACTATGATCAGCCGTGACTGGTCACGGCTGATCACATGGTAAAAGGCTTCGGATCAAAGCCTTTTACCTCGATCGGTAATGCGGTGGGTCAGACTGACCCATGGCACCACTGGGCGCGCGATCGTGGATTATGCTGAGGACGTCAATAGACGTCCAGTCAGAATAATGAACCACCCGCCCGGACGTCATTTGTCTATACGCCAGGCGGGAAGTGGTTAACTGCTGGTGTACTGCTGGCATGGAGTCCAAGGACTTCCACGGTTATGTCCGGAAATCTTTGGTCCACTCTTTCCAATTCGGAATATGGGGTATACCAAAATAAAAGAAGGCCTCCCATAGCGTGATACAGTAAAACCATTTGATTATAATAGAAGTATTGCCCTTACAGTTATGTAGAATATTCGAGCGTATCTGTCACATAGCACCTCATGAAGTTTAGTGTCATAAAATCACGGTGTGTAGAGATGGAGCCGGCTCCAAGCCGGCAGTACACCGCCACTCTGGGAGGATATACCTATAGGTTTGCTTTGATCTCCTATAATAAGAGGTCAACAACTAGGGGTATGCGCAATAATAGCACGGTGGTGGGATTCATCACAAATTGTTACTGTGCACGGTGGCACCTTACGGCACATGTTTGCAGTTGACACTTTAAGGAAGAATGTTGTCTTTTGAAGATTATACTCTATAGTGGAATCATTCAATGTGGACTTGAATGAACTTTTACTTTTATCTTTTTGCATTGTAGCATTTGCAAATTTAAGATTTTTCAGCGCAACACTTTAACTTTATATGTATATTATACACAGGGGCATCTCAAAATATTAGAATATCATCAAAAAGTTATTTATTTCAGTAATTCAATTCAAAAAGTGGTGAAACTCATATACTATATAGGTTCATTACACACGGAGTGATATATTTCAAGCATTTCTTTCTTTTAGTTTTGACGATTATGGCTTACAGCTCGTGAAAACCCAAAATTCAGAAAATATGAATATTACATAAGACCAACTGAAAAAAAGGATTTTTAATACAGAAATGGCTTACTGAAAAGTATGTCCATGTACAGTATAGTATGCACTCAATACTTGGTCGGGGCTCCTTTGGCATGAATTACTGCATCAATGCGGCTTGGCATGGAGGTGATCAGCCCATGGCACTGCTGAGGTGTTATGGAAGCCCAGGTTGCTTTGATAGCGGCCTTCAGCTCCTCTGCATTGTTGGGTCTGGTGTATCTATGTTTCCTCTTGACAACTCCCCACAGATTCTCTATGGGCTTTAGGTCAGGTGAGTTTGCTGGCCAAGCAAGCACAGTGATACCATGATCATTAAACCAGATACTGGTACTTTTGGCACTGTGGGCAGGTACCAAATCCTGCTGGAAAATGAAATCTTCATCTGCATACAGTTGGTCAGCACAGGGAAGCATCAAGTACTCTAGAATGTCCTGGTAGAGGGCTGCGCTGACTTTGAACTTGATAGAACACAGTGGACCAACACCAGCAGATGATGTGGCTCCCCAAATCATCACTAATTATGGAAACTTCACACTGGACTTCATGCAACTTGGATTTTGCGCCTCTCCACTCTTCATCCAGACTCTGGGACCTTGATATCCAAATGAAATGCAAAATTTACTTTCATCCGAAAAGAGGACTTTGGACCACTGAGCAACAGACCTGTCCTTTTTCTCTTTAGCCCAAGTAAGATGTTTCTGACATTGTAGTCCATGCCCTGTATACATCTGTGTGTGGTGGCTCTTAAAGCACTGACAGCAGCCGTAGTCCACACCTTGTGAATCTCCCCCATATTATTGAATTGTTTTACAATCCTCTCAAGGCTGCGGTAATCCCTGTTGCTTGTGCACCTTTTTCTACCACACTATTTCCCTCCCCTTTAACTTTCCACTAATATGCTTGGATACAGCACTCTGTGAACAGCCAGCTACTTTAGCAATGACCTTTGAGACTTTCCCTCCTTGTGGAGGGTGTTGGTAACTGTCTTCTGGACAACTGTCAGGTCTTCCCCATGATTGTGTAACCTACTGAACCAGAATGAGAGACAATTTAAAGGCTCAGGAAACCTTTACAGGTGTTTTGAGATAATTTGTTGATTAGAGTGTGACACCATGAGTCTACAACAGTGTTAATTTTGGCGTCAAATTTCAAGTTTTAACTATAGTCTTTTGACTAAAATGCTATTTTAGTTCTAGTTATATTTTAGTCTTTTGGCTAAAATGCCATTTTAGTTTTAGTCATATTTTAGTCATCTGAATTTAGTTGAATTTTAGTCTACTAAAATCTCCAGTACAATTTAGTCGACTAAAATCAAATTTAGTTAAATTTGAATGTATTATTTAAGCATTTCTTTAAAATTGCCAAACTCATTATATACTCCTGGAGTAAAAAACTAATAACATATTATTATTTCTGATATTAAGGTTTGAACATACACTACAGATGCAGATTGAGCCTAGGTTCATACTGATGCGATTTGACATGTTAAATCGCATGCCAAATTGGCGGCTATTGCCCGCAATGGCACCATCCAAATCGGTGTAACACTGACTTTGCAGCCCCGCACCGATTCCCAAAAGTAGTTTCTGTACTACTTTTGGCAATTTCAGGTGGGATTTTAACAGACATCTGTGCAGGAAACTGCACAGATGTCTCTGAAATCGTCGGACTGACATGCGGGAATGAAATCATGCGAGTTCAGCTGAACTCGCATGATTTCAATCCCACAGAAGTGTGAACCTGGGCTTAGGCTGGGTTCACACTGGTACTACATGACAGTCATGGATCCGACTTTGCCCTGCGACTTGAAGTCCGACTTCCATCCGACTTCAATGAATGGGATCCGACTTTGATCTTGACAATACCAGGCCCTTTGAGTCTGGTATAATTCTTGAAGGGGAACCCCACGCCAAATTTAAAAAGAAGAACAGCATAGAGGTCCCCCTCCAAGACTATACCAGGCCCTTCGGTCTGGTATGGAATTTAAGGGGGACACCGATGCTAAAAAAAATGGCATGGG
>BLSH010403327.1:586464-609927 GCA_018402905.1 Glandirana rugosa | reverse complement strand
CTGTATTTCTCTTTCTTGGGACTCTACTTTTTCTTCAGTCTCCTCCACCCTTTTTAATACCTGGCTCAGGTCTTCTCGTATATTTGTCATTTCCCCTTTAAGGGAGAATTCCAACTTCATAAACATTTCCTCTATATCCATTTTAGTGGGCATCTGACTCCTTATTTGTTCTTCTTCTGCTATTATATATGGCAGCTCTTTCTTTCCTTGGTCCTCTGTTATATGTCCCGTTGAAGTTCTTTTTTGTGTTGTTTTGTTACCTATACCTACAGTTGTATCTTTCTGTTTAGGTTTTGTCCCAGTTTGTCTTAGTGGGCTTATTTGGTCTTTCCCTTGCACCATATAGTTTTTAATAGTGCCCGGGCTTGCGCTTATCTTTGGTGGGTTACTCCCTGCAGTCCGTGTTACTTTCCCCATTTTAGTCACCTAGGTCTTTTGTTGTTATCCCAGACTTAATCTGCCGGTCTCTCTTCCCTTACTTTGCCGATCAATACTCTGGGACTTCCAGGTTACTTACTCCGGTTAAACCTCCTGGGTATCACCCCCCACTCCGTTAAGTGTCCTCCTCTAAGTCTGGCGGGGTGTTTCTCCTGTAATATCTACTTCTCCCCTCCACCGCTGGCCGCGCTCCCAGTGGCTCCCGGCGTGGGGTGGGGGACACAACAGGGGGAGATGCGATATGGATGTTATAGTCCACCTCTCCACTACCCCCTCCTATGTTTTACTTTTTTTTTTTTTTTTAACTTATAGTCAGGTTTCTCCCCTTCCTTTATTAGGACACCAGTACCGCCACAATATGAGCTTAAGTGTATTCAAAGTGTGTTCAAAGTCTTTTTTTTGCCTTTAAAACATCTTATTCCTCTCTTACAATCACAATACAGCAGCTTCAGCCCCCCTCCTTTCCCCACTCACCGCTTCCCGCCGTCTGTTTCGCCCAGTGATTTGCCCAGTGTTGTTTTACCTTATCGCCGCTCGAGCCCCTTGGCTTCTCCCGAGTATCTCAGTCGGCTCCGGTTACCTCATCTGCGGGCTCTTTTATCCTTCCTGCTTGCCGCGATCTATGGGCACACACTGGTTTTCCTCCTGGTTCTCCTCCTGTGTGTTTCCTCACACAGGCCGTGCTTGGTGTTGTTTTGGGCGTCTTCACCGCTTCAGCAGCGGCCAGTCAGGTGATCCGTGGGGGGAGTGGAGGGGTCAGCTGTCTCCTCGCTCCGTGTTCAGCTTCTCTCCTATCGCGATCCGGGGATCCTGGATGAGCCAGTGGGGGGGGGGGACGGGAGGCCCGCTCAAGATACTGCCGGCTTCATGTGCCGGTCCCCCGTACGCTGGGGTGTTTGAGGCCGGTCCGCCCTACGAGCCGCGTGCTAAGGGATCACACCTGCGCCATCTTGACTCCTCCTCCCGTGACCAGCTACACCATCCAAAGAGCCTCTGATTAACCCCAAATAAAGTTCAGCTGTTCTAGTAGGTCTTTCTTAATATTTTCTAAAGCCTCGTACACACGGGACGACGATCATGTTCAACACACCATACTCACGACCGTTGCATGCAGAATCGATCGTCTGTGGCCGCGCTTTCAACAGTTGAACATACGACGGTCGTTCGTGGGAGTTGTATGTGCAGACTAGAAAACTTGGTCGTATCAACAAGCTCGCATACGACCGTTGGGTCCTGTGTAGAGCAGCTGTGTTCAACAAAGTTGTATTGTGCTAAACACGCATGCGCCAAGTCCGGAACGGGCGGAAGTGTCCGTTCATGTACAACTAGGCTTCTGTTTCACAGTTGCAGATTCGATTTGATTTTGCCAATTCCATTCAAATAGTGAAATGCCGCGCACATTAGCATCTTTTTCAATGGGATAATAACGAAGATGCACCTTGCTAGTGGTACACATGATACTAATGTCATAAAAGTCAGCTGTACTGTAGTGATATTAATATAATTTGCACTAATTTCAATCTCTTTTCTTCTATTTACCATTTCCTCAATATTCTAAGCTCAGAAATATGTGAATTCCTGGAATTGAACATGTTTGTGGTTCTTTGCAATTTGTTTTAATTTTGATTTTGAATGTAATTGCCTAATTCTAAATTTCCATTTTCTTAAATAAATTTAGGCAAGTATTGTAATTTTAAATATTCTTTATTATTATTTATGAAATTATCTGCAAAGAAAATATAACATCAAACAAAGGTATGGAGTCAAAACAAATATGGGTAAAATTCCCCAAAAATATAAATAATACAAAATAATATAAAATTAAAAAAAAAACCCTCAATGGGGGTACTGGCCGTAATCCCCAGACCAGGGTTGTTGGGGGCCTTGGGGATAGTATTGCCACTGGGAATGGTGCTGCTGTGACAAGGGATGTGAGGGGGCAGGTGGTGGAGGAGGTGGAGGTGGTGGTGGCTTGTCGTCCACAAGCCTAGTTGTGGGCTTAAGCTGGCCCCTCACCCCCTTAACCATCACATCAAGCATGATTTGTTCTGCCATCTGTTTTTGCTCCAAGTCCATCTGCCTGATTTTGGTTGCCACCAGTGCCCCAAATGCCTCCGCCTCATCGGGGTCCCTTTGGAGGACTTGGCTGGCATCGCGGAAGAATTGGGCTGCAGCCTCATCCGCATCCTGGGCCCTCCTCTTCCTTCTCCTCCCAACCTCCAGGGGAGGAATTCGGGACACACAGGGCTGTGATGGCCCAGCTGCTTCCTCCTCGGTGACACTTTCCTGAGTATAAAAAAGTGAAATTATTAGAATATGATTGTTTGTGTGGGTGATGAATCCAAACCAATGAACATTTCATTACTGTTGCTTATTGAATATTTAGAAAAGACAAACACTAGCATTCGGCCACCAGCATTTGGATTTCTACTTTGAATGTCTTTAGGCCACAACTGTGTTTGGATCTCCAAACAAATGTGTTAAGACTCCAATGTTTGGCCAATAATGTTTACTTATTATCATTGGATTGTATTTTTACAATATGTTCTCCAACACTATACCTGGGTGATGCCGACCTCCTCCTCCTCCTCCTCCTCCTCGTGTCTAGCAGGAGACACGGCCTCCCCTGATGTGGAGGGAAGGGTGGAGAGGGATGGCCGAACCTCAGATCCACCCTGTAGGAAGAGCAGGCTGGTATAGTACCACAGTTTAGGCACATACACATCAGATGCTGCAGCTCCAGACCATTTGGACTGCTCTACCTTCTTCACCTCCCTGCCAAAGGTTGTGCGAAGGCTTTGTATTTTTTGGCGCACATATTTTGTGTTGGCCTCTGGGAAAATCTCTTTACACAGCTCCACCAGCTGTGTTAACGCTGCCTGCTTCCGGGCCTTGTCGTGGTAGTCCCTTCTCTGGACATCCCACAGGCAGGGGAGCTGGTGGTAGAGCTCTATGAATTTGGCCAGGAACTCCTGGCTGAAGAAGCGGTCGCTCATTATGCCTGCAAGAGAGAAGACAAAGCATCATGCAACTTCATACAGCATACCCCTATAAAAGCCCCACCATATCTAGGCCCCAAGCCAAGCAGTAATTGGCTTGCTGCATCATCCATTTAATCCAGGACACATATGGATTACCCGGGTTCAGAGCCTAATTGAATGCAGATAAGGCACCAAGTGAGTTAAATTCCCACCCTAATCAGGCACAGAACCTGAGTAATTAATATCAGTCCTGAATTAAAGGGATGATGTAGCAAACAGAAGCAGTATAAGCAGTGGTGTAACTAGAACCCTCAGGACCCCGATGCAAGTAACCATGAAGGGCCCCCCCTGACAGGGCCCTTTCCTCGGAGGAAAATGGAGAGATTGGGTCCTCTATGCCGGTGTTTCTCAGTCTCTTTATAGTCAGGGCTCCCTTGAAGGTTACCCCTAGGTTAATGAGGATGCACTGCAACCACTCCACAATTGTGTGCATTGCAGAGTTGCAGCATAGTGGTGATGCATTTAGAGGGTTAAAACAGGCGGTCAGCAGGCAACAGATTGCCTCTTTACAAGCTGTCAAATGCCTGAGCATGGATTGCTTTCAGAGGAACAGCATTTTTATTTCTGGTACTATGAACAAGCGGGTAAAGAAAATTAGTGCTTGTACACAAAGGGGGTCATGATTAAAAGCACATACATAGAATGTGCATACACACATGTACACATACATAATGCACACGCGCACACACACATATATACTGTATATATGTACACATATAAACACACACACACACACACATTAATGCACATATATATCTATATATATATACGCACTTATATACATGCACCCACATACATGCACCCACACAAGGGTACCCACTAAAAATACATGTACACATACACACGCAGCCACACACACACACGTACTCACGCACACACATGCAGAATTGCAGAAAGTCTGTAAAAAAAAACCGCAGTAACTTCTCTCTTTATGCCGGGTACTGCACTGTAGGGGAAGCCAAAGAGCACAGTCACACTGCTTTCACTTTCACACACAGTGTAAACAGTGTGACGAGGCTCCCCGCAGCGCTCCATCTCTCACCCCCCTCCTAATCTAAGCACACAGGGGGCCCTTATGGACCACCTTCAGCATGGGGCCTGGTCGCCATGGCGACTCCTGCGACCCCTATCCGCCCGCCCCTGAGTATAAGTGATTTGGCCCAACCATGGGCCCCTGGGCAAAGTAAGGCACTAGGGCCCCTACCAGGCTGCTCCGTTTTAGGCACCTGCTCTCAAGAATGTACGTTTAAATTGTTGATGGAATTAAGCATATATTCATCACTACTTTCAATCAATTTGATTTTAAAACATGCCATAAATCAAACACTAAACAACACAAAGGGGTGAGCAGACATGCACAGTACAGGGGTGCTTTAGGAGGGCACAATACAGGTTATGGGATGCTGCCCAGGACACAGATATCCTGGTCCAGCTTATTAAAAAACATGACTTTCCTGCTCAATCGGGGACAAGTGTAATCCAAGCATAACAGTATAGGCCTCTACCCACCTCTATCTGAAAATCCAGCCGAACCTTCGTTCTCACAGACGTAGTCTCGCAACGGTCGTCCCACAGCAATCGTCACACAGGGAGTTGGTACCTACAGAAATTTCATGTTCGATCGTTCGTCTTTTATACCGTGCTTTACATTGCACATGCGCACCGCCCTCAGGTACGCCGCGACGCTGGGGTGTGACACGTGCCAACGCCTCCACGGAGCGTACGTTCGTTCGCAGCAGGAACGTAGATTTGAAAGATGGCGTCAGGTCGGACCCAACGTGTGAAAAAGGCCACCCCCATGTCCAGGGTGGAGATGGCTGATATGGTGGCCATCCTGGAGGCCCAAGATTATGACTGCAGGAGGGGGGGCTATGAAAGGCCAAATAGCCACAAGGATTATGTTCTGGAGAGGGTGGTCCAGCGGCTATTTCGAAAACATGGGGTCCAGCGGAGCAAGGATCAGCTCCGCAAGCGATGGTCGGACCTCAAGCATCGCGAGCCCGACCAGCTGCGCCGGATCCATAGGATCATTGAAAAAAGTAAGCAATTTATTTTTGTAACCAGTATGTAGATGTGTAAATTCATTGTATGGATCTGTTCTTGGTCAAAGTAGCTAGAAAGAATTATCTGTTAATTTTTGTAATCTTTGTATGCCTTGGAGTTCCCAAATTTAATGTCTAAATCCAACATACTGTATATGAAGAATACCATTTTAGACTGTTTGCAGACATTCCTTTAGCTTTTGCACTTATGTTCTTTTTGTATTTTGCTACAGGAAAACAAAAAAAAGCTGCGGCACACCCCCCTCCAGAACCCACCGATGAGCCCACCCCTGGCCCCTCAGCTCAGGTGGCGGTAAGCCCACCGTCATCTCCAGAAGGTAAGTGCTAAATGACAATTATAGAAATTGTGACACAGCCAGGGGTGCTGCTAGGTGCCCAAAAGGGGGTGGGGCGGGGGTGTGAGGCCTAAATTTAAGGATAAGTATCACTTTACTGGCTGCTGCCTGATTCATCAGTGCCCATTAATGCAGCTTTGCTAGTGCAGACATGGTGAGAGGATAGCCCCTAGTGCTGGAAGGCACATAAATGCATATGATGGATAGCAGACAGCCCACATCCCATTGAAGCGAGGGTGGGGGGGGGGCAGCTGTAGGAGTTGATGAATGTTGCCACTTGTCAAGTATTTTTGCACAGCCAAATGGCATCATTGTCTGTTTGTTGTTGTTTCTTTTCAGAAAGGACTCCCGAGGGCCCACACCTCATTGTGTCAAGGCCATCAGATGTGGGCAGCCCAGCCCAATTGGAAGGTTGGTCCAATTGAAACATATCCCGCAATGTATGTGTGAAACCTGTAGTGATTTTGGGATGCTCAATGAATGTTTTTTGTTCTTGTTGTAGAAGACTCAGCTGGCCAGATGGCCCAACATCCCCAGCCCCCGAGTGAGCCTTCTGTTTGTCCTTGTAAGTACTGTTCTATTCTTGTTTCTTGTGTATTGACATGCCTATTTGGAACATGCATAGGCGTGCACAGGGGGTGTGGCAGGTGTACCTGGGCACATCCTAATCAGGGCCTGTGGTGCAGATGTCCCCTATTGCCTCTGTTTCCCCTCATGTTGAAGAATGGAGAGTGGAGGAAGGGGCAGGTAAATATGTAATTTACCTGTCCCTTCCATTTCTAGTTTAACACAGTGAACACACTCACTATGTTCATTCATAACTGAAGCATAGTATACAGTGTTTACTATGCTTCAGTTTGTGGATGAATAGGAAGACGCTCAGCAACGAGCACTATCCCATTCATTCACTGTCCTGTACAGCTGAGGCTGCAGAGAAAGACATGTGTGTTTGAGGTTTGGTGTGCACACCCTAATGCAATAGGCTGCGCACACCTAGGGGTACATGGGACAGCAGACAGCAATTAAGAAACCAACACACCTTTTTACCATTTGTTATAAGGAGGGCCTGAGCCTTTATTATTGTTGCCATTCACCACTTACCAACTGGATGCTTTGCCAGCATTAGGACCAGAGCACTTTTTGCAATTTGGCACTGCGTCGCTTTAAACATAAATTTACTAAATTTTTGGGAACACACGACTTTGCCTGTGGCCGCTCATCACAGCTTGCCAGCGACATTGGAGTGTGGTGGGTGCATGCCCCCTAGCAGCCCTTTGCAGACCGCCCCCTTTTTACGCAGATTCGCACACAGCAACCCGACTGCTGCTGTGAAAACACAACAGGCGGTCCGGAAGTGGTTAAAGTGTTGGGAAAGTGCACCCCCTCTCCCCTCAAAAAACTCCCAACAACTAGGCCCATACAAGCCATCATCAGCCATTATGCTGCACATCATTGACCTTATGCTTTTTCCTCTACTTACAGCTCACGAGCTGCCACACTGCACCATTGGTCGCCTCAACCGGGACATCCAATGGTGCCGTGTGGAGCTGGAGAAGATCCAGAAGGCTGCACGGGAGCTGCAGAGCATCGCCCGCGAACAGGAGAGGGCAGCGGAGAGCCTCCAGCAGCGACTGCGGGATGTTGGGGACATGCTGGCCAAGTTCTGAGTCTCCTTCCAATTGGGCTGGTGTGGTGGGCCCCATTTTAGGCCATGTTGGCCACATTTAAGGGGCTGCACAAAAAGCATGTACTCCATTGCATCATGATTTGGCAAATGTCATCTTTCTGTGTGGGCAAACACCCCCCTTCCTCCAAACTGGAGTTTCTGGGAGAATGGGGTGTTGCATTAGAGCAATGTGTGAGGTTATCCCATCATGGCTTCCAAGCTGGCACTTTTTGAGGGTGGGCACGTGTCAGCTTGGAAACGCTGATGTGGTGCACTCACACATTTCTCAGATGCAACACCCCATTCTCCCAGAAACTCCAGTTTGGAGGAAGGGGGGGTTTGCCCACACAGAAAGGTGACACTTGCCAACCCCTGATGTGATGGAGTACATGCTTTAGTTTTCACAGTTTACATGTTAGCGTATGTTTTATATGCTTTTTTATTACTTTTATCTGTGGTTTTTACATCATAATGTGCAAACAATACAAGTTTATATTTGATACTAACAGTGTGTGACTTCTTCTTTACTTTATGTATGCTTGTGAGTTCACTAAAGTTTAGGCCTTTAAAATGCTAATGTGCTCTTCTATGTGGTCAACACAGATGTAGTTCATCTCTTAACATTTCACAAAGTTGTTAATGCATCATGTTTTTGGTCTACATGCATAAAATGCATGAACACCAACAACATTTTGTGTTTGTTTATATGTAGCACAACCCCTGCACACCAAAATACATTGCAGAAGGTGAGATTTGTATCTCATGGAGAAATGAAGGTTAGATTTCTCTCTTGTACCAAGAGCAAAAATAAAGCATACATAGAACATCTCTTTTCCACCAGAAAAAACACACAGACAAGAGTAGTTAAAATGAAGGATCCATTTATATGGATAAAATTAACGATCAGAAAGCATATTTTGCCAGGACACAGCCCCTCTCCCCACAAAGTACTCCATATATTTACGACGCACTTCTCTGGCATTCTGGGTTGCCAAGCTAGCACGCCTATTTTCAAGGTCCGCCATTGCATTGGGCAGATGCCTTTCTGTTGATGGTGCTGTACTTGTGCCTGGCCGGGCTGCATCTGGGTCAGTGGGTCCAGTTGAAAGATAACTGCTGGCATTCCTGCGTAAATAATTGTGCAGGATGCAGCAGCAAAGCACTATATGGTTTATTTTGTAGATGGCCAAGTTGATTGGAGTGAGAAACAGGCGAAATCTGTTGGCCAAAATGCCAAAAGCGTTCTCGACCACTCTGCGAGCACAAGAGAGTCTATAGTTGTAAATCCGCTGGTCAGCGGTCAGGTTCCGTTGCGGAAACGGCTTCATGACGTGTTCGCCAAGCCCAAAAGCCTCATCCGCAACAAACACGAAGTTAAGACCCTCGACGTTCTGCTCTGGAGGTGGCAAGTTCAAGGTGCCATTTTGAAGCCGCCTGTAAAATTCGGTCTTCATGATGACCACCATCGGAGTTCCGGCCATTTTTCCCCACGTCAAGATATAGAAACTCATAATTAGCGGAGACAATGGCCAGCATGACAATACTACAAAACCCCTTATAATGGTAGTAGTACGACCCCGAGTTTGGTGGTGGTAGAATCCGGACATGTTTGCCATCAATGGCACCCCCGCAGTTCGGGAAATCCCATTGCTGCCTGAACTGGGCAGCAACTTCCTGCCACTGCTGGGGATTGGACAGAAACTGTAGATAAAAAAAAAAAATAATAATTAATCTTTGGTCCAATAAATGGTCAACATACTAATACAAGGGCAACATAAGGCTAGACTTCCAGTCCCAGCTCAGTCAAGATGTAAGGACATGGGTGAAGCACAAACTCCAGCAAATAGACTTGGCTAATTACACTTTGCCAACCATATTCAAACAAAAGAGATCACATTAAGTAAAATAATTAGAAAATAATGCAGGCCTTGCAGTACATGTTTGGGGGAAATAGTAGGGAAATGTCACCAGCAAAAGATGTAGAGTGTGTATAGGAGATTACATTTCAGGAGATACAGTAGTTTTAAATGATGTAACTTTATGGTAGCATGGGGCTTATGTTTCCCATAATGAGAACACCTCAAGCACTCTGCCTGTTTGGAAAGCAAAATTAATGTGGCAAAAGTGTGTGTTTAGAGGGGGGGGTAGATTTGAAACTGCATGTGACATAAATAATTGTGGCATTAGCCAGGACTCACACACTGGGTCATTCAACAACATCTGCCCACTGACCAAGGGTGTAGACCTGTTGCAGCCCCAGTAGGAACAATACACTCTGTCACACTTGAGAGATGAAGCCTGCCAAGCATGACCCAGCAAAGTGTGCAGTGCATGCTAGTGTGAAATCCAAGGGCTTCCAAAAGCAGTGCACAGGCAACACAGCCTCACTCAATGCTTGCAATTAGACCTTGTGTGAAAGCATAGTTGATACAGGCCCCAAATTTTAACAAGTTGGAGTCCAGGGGGGGCCTCACCTTGTGGGGAAAGTTGGTTAGTTATGTCGCCTAGGGTTCAGGAGAATGGTCTCCCCAAACGGGATGCCCCCCTCCCATAGACTCCAAGGTTAAACACTGCTAAAGTATTGTTTGTAAGGCCCCCTTGAGACACTGGAGCCCCTTACAACAGTACTGCCTATACCCCCTGATGGCAGCCCTCTGATAGGGTGGACACATGATTCCTTAAATCCAGGACACATATTAATTACACAGGTTATGTGGCTGATTACGGTGGTAATTAAACTCAATTGGTGCCTTATCTGCATTAAATCAGCCACAGAACCTGTGTAATTCATATGTGTCCTGGATTAAAGGGATGATGTGGCAACCCTACACTTTGAGTGTGTATGGACACTGGGCAACATGCTGGGGAGGCACGCAGAGCAAAAAAAAGGGGTTGAAAAAAGCCTAGAGCATGCATGAGGCCAAAGAAGACATTCACAGCATATTGTAATGTTACTAATTAGATATTGGCAAAAAGGGCAAATACTATATTATCAAACATAAAGACATAAAACGTGGTATTAACATGAAACATACCTTAATATATTCCTCCTGCAGAACCTGGATGATGGCTGAACATGTCTCCAGAATAATGACTCCAAGAGCCTGGGGGGAGATGCCTGTGGTGAACTTGAGGTCCTGCAGGCTTCTTCCTGTCGCCAGGTATCTCAGAGTAGCAATGAGCCTTTGCTCAGGGGTGATAGCAAGGCGCATGCAGGTGTCCACCTTCTGGATATAGGGGGACACCAATGCCAGGAGGTGGCTAAAGCAGGGGTCCGTCATCCGGAGATAATTCCTGAAATCATCAGGATTATTCTCCTGGAGCTCCCTTACCAAAGCCATATGACCAAATTGATCACGGTTCAGCAACCAATTCTTGGTCCAGCAACTCCTCTCTCTCCTTCTCCTACGTTGGTTTCGGGTCCAAGCCTGAACTCCTAGGCCAACAGCAGCGAGATTTCTCTCTCGAGAAGGCAACATCGTTGACGAACAAGCATCCAGAAACGAGCCAAAGAAGGATCCAAAGAGAACGATCTGAAGAACGTCTGAAAGTCGCGAATCAACACACACCAAACTTCAACTAACACGAGATTAGATGAAGGAGCCCAAAGGGTGGCGCAACGATACCAGCACTTCCTTTTTATACGCTCGTTCGCGTCATCACGTTCGGCCGGTCGTACGTTGTACACACGACCGTCGTGTGCATGTCAGTAGGCTACATACGACCGTCAACGTACGATGCAACACGGTCGTACGCGCGATCGTCGTCCCGTGTGTACGAGCCATAAGTCGCATCCTACAGCAAAAGCCATGGTCTGTAGAGAGCTTCCAAAGCATCAGAGGGATCTTATTGGTATCAGTCAGGAGCAGGGTGCGAAAGAATTTCCAGGGCATTAGATATACCATAGAACACAGTGAAGACAGTCATCATCAGGTGGACAAAATATGGCACAACAGTGACATTACCAAGAAATGGATGTCCCTCCAAAATTAATGAAAAGATGAGAAGAAAACTGGTCAGGGAGGCTGCCAAGAGGCCTACAGCAACATTAAAGGAGCTGCTGGAATACCTGCAAAGTATTGGCTGTGTGGTACATGTGACAACAATCTCCCGTATTCTTCTTATGTCTGGGCTATGGGGTAGAGTGGCAAGATGGAAGCCTTTTCTTATGAAAAAAATCATCCAAACCCAGCTAAGTTTTCCAAAAACACATCTGAAGTCTCCCAAAAGCATGCGGGAAAATGTCTTCTGGTCTGATGAAACCAAGGTTGAACTTTTTGGCCATAATTCCAAAAGATATGTTTGGCACAAAATCAACGCTGCACATCACCAAAAGAGCACCATACCCACTGTGAATAGGGATGGGCCACCGGTTCGACTCGAACATATGTTCGATTCGAACATCAGGGGTTCGCATGTTCGGTGAATCCCGAACATTATGGAGTGTTTGCAGGAAATTCGACCTCCCCATAATGCATACAAATCGCGGGGAAATGCCGCCCGCAGATTGGCCAAAGCATGCACATGACCTGCATGCTTTGGCCAATCACGGAGCGCTCTGCTGTGAGAGCCATGATTGGCCAAAGGCAGGGTACCTTTGGCCAATCATTGCTCAGTGGGCTCAATCCATGACCACACTATATAAGGCCGCTTCACTAGCAGCCATATGTAGTGTGATAAAGTGGATATAGATAGATAGGTTAGTAAGAGTTTTAGGCAGTTTAGTATACAGATAGTTATACAGTGTAGACAGTCCCAGCTATATACAAGCAGTGCAGGCAGTGTAAGAATATATATATACAGCCTAGTATATATTGTGACGGTATGCGAGGCACAATAGTGGACGGGCGATATTTGTTGCCTGGCATGCATTCACTTGGAATGGACTAGTGAGAGTCAAACCCAAGTTTTGCCAGCCATCCTGGCAGAGCTGGTTCCGGCCCGGAGTTTCTGGTCCACCCATATCCCTCTTTAGCTGCATTAAATGACCAGGAAGAGATCTCAGTTTTGCTCTGACCTGGGACTCAGTATGACTACACTGAGAGAGCTACACCTGGGGAGTCATACAGAGAGGTATCCTGCTCTGCTCTGTAGTAGGAGGAGGTTCTGTTTTGATGTTTTGTTTGTTTTATGATTTGTAACCTTTGTCTAAATAAAACTGGCAACCCACTAGACTTTTAAGAAAGTTGGTCTTCCCGCTACCTTTTCCCCAGGAAAGGTGTTCCTCACGAGCTAATGGACCCACCGCATGGACCAGCCCCTCCTTCCAAATGTTTGACTTGATCCATCTCACCAAGAAGTGGTTACAGCCAGAGACTTTGCCAGGCCCTCAGATTGTGGAGCGTGTGGTCATGGACCGGTATCTGTGTGCACTCCCTGTGACTTTGAGGAAGTGGGTCAGCCATGGAGACCCCAAAATGGCGACCCAACTGGTGGACCTCGTCCGCCCTAGACCTGGAGACTGGCCAAAGAAGCCAGGAAGGTCTTGGGGACCCTTGAGAGGACTGGGTGCAGAGCACATACAGTGCTACCATTGTCATGCACTGGGACATATTGCTGCCAGTTGTCCTCTAAATGATGGACCAATGCAGTGTGATAATGCTTATATGAAAAGATGCATGTCTCTTTTTGCACAGGTTGCATGCACTACATCACTGCAGGGTAGCATGGAACAAATGTGTGTAATTTCTGTGGATGGGAAACCAGTCATTGCACTGCTTGATTCAGGTAGTGTTGTGACTTTAGTCAATAGCAAGTGTGTGAATCCCGCATGATTACACCCTAGCACAAACAGGGTTACTTGCATCCATGGGGACACTTGGGACTACCAGACTGCGGTGGTTGAGATTGACACCCCTTGGGGCAGCTAGACACATTCAGTGGGGGTGGAACCTTCCCTGCTTCATGAGGTCCTGGTGGGGAGGGATTTTCCCCATTTTTGGAAGTTATGGGAAGGCACAGAGAGTCTGGAGGATAGAGCTCCCCCTGCTGGGGAAGCACAGAAACTCTCACCAGAAAACCTTTTTGCCAAATGGAAGAGGAGACAGTGGGCAGGAACGAGGAAGGAGGAGACCTCTTCCTTTTCCTGTAATGGCTGAGGAGTCGGAGGAGCTGGAAGACAGCTCTCGGCTGGAGCTTAATGAACCAGAGAACCTCTTTGACTCTAATAGTGAAAGTGGACAGACTGTGACCCCTGTACAGAGCAATTACAAGATGTCACCCTCATTAGAGCCAGAGAGAACGTTAAGATGATAGATGGGCAACTTATTATAGTATAAGCATACTGTACTACAATATATCAAGCAGCGCTGAATCAGATGTATCACAAAAATTAAATAAACCCAAGACCAGGGTTGACAGTCCACACACAGTTCATTAGATGTGAAGAAATAACTCCTGCGGTATTAGTGCCTCCTAATCCTCCTAACACATCAAAATACAGCCCATAGAACAACTCATACTGTGCTTCCTACGCACAACTTGGCTGCGGGTCATCAAATCACCGTACAAGATCACAGAGTGTCACAAGAGGTATCCTTAAATAAATAGGGCTCACAATAGTGCATTATCCTTAAAACACTTTAATAAAACCATGCAGAGACAAACATTCCTAAGGGTATGTGCTTACACAAAAAAATGTTTAAAACACTTCGTGAGAATCCCTTTGTACGTCACACACTAACAATAGCTGATAAGAAGCCTTCTCACCGCCTTCGAGATCTCCTCCTCGGCAGCGTGACCCATACAATATGCTTATACTATAATATTGATCTTTGTTAGCAGTATTTACAGCAGCAGCTGATATCTCAATAGGGTCAGAGGTATGATCTAAGCGTATGTAGTGATTGGCATACTAGGAGCGCTGATCAGGACACATATTAACTTTGGTTGATAAGTACGCCTTATATACTGATAGATGGGGAACTTGTGGATCATAATTGGGGGTGTCTTTCACTTATATGGCTCTTAACAATAGGCTTGTGCGCGGCCGAAAAATTTGTTCGTTTTCGTTTCCGTTCGTTTTTTTTATTTTTTGGAAATTCAGGAATTCGAAAAATTCAAACATTCAAAATTTCGTGATTCAAAATTCGGAAATTCGCAAATTCGCCAATTTGAAAATGACGAAATTCAATATTCGGAAATTTGGAAGTAAAAGATCCGAAAGTTAGAAAAATCGGAAATTCGAAAATAAGAGAACATTTGAAATAATAACTAACAAATAAATAACTATTAAAGTATAGGTATTGGTATTGCCATTTCCTTGAAAATATGGCTGTTAGTGAACTTAAATCCAAAATTTATCACTAACGGCCATATTTTCAAGGAAATTCCAATAACGATAGTTTAATAGTTATTTATTAGTTAGTTATTACTTCAAACTTCTTTCTTATTTTAGAATTTCCGAATTTCCAAATTTCAGAACATTTGAAATAATAACTATTAAATTATAGGTATTGGAATTTCCATTTAAATTTGGCTGTTAGTGAACTTAACCAGTAGGCATCTGCAAATGGCCGCTAGGGGGCGCGTGCACCCCCGCCGCACTCCTGAGGAGTGTGCCCGCGGCTCGGGTGGACCTGATGTCCGCCGGCTAGCCGCGATGAGCGGCCACAGGCAAAAAACGGGGAACCGCAGATGTAAACACGGCGGTTCCCCGCTCTGTTAGTGAGGGCATGGGAGATCTACTGATCCCTGTTACTGGGATCAGTTAGATCTCTCATGCCCATGGCAGCCAGTCCCCCCACAGTTATAACACACCCAGGGAACATAGTTAACCCCTTCCATGCCCCCTGCAGGTTAACCCCTTCACTGCCAATGACATTTATACAGTAATCAGTGGACATTTAAATTTCTAATCGCTGAATAAATGTCATTGGTCCCAAAAAAGTGTCAAAAATGTCCGACATGTCCGCCCCAATATCGCAGTACCACTAAAAATCGCAGATCACCGCCATTACTAGTAAAAAATAAAAAAAAATAAAAACCCCAGAAATTAATTCTCACCATCCGTAAATGCGGCCACTTTTGCGCAAACCAATCAATAAACGCCGATTGCGATTTTTTTTTATCACAAATACGAGGAAAAATATAAATCTGCTAAAACCGGTGAAAAAAAATGTGTTTTTATATTTTTTTTTGGATTTGTATTTTAGCAAAAAGTAAGAAATTTGTTTTTTTTTGCAAAATGGTCGCTCTTCTTTTGTTTATAGCGGTGATCAGAAATGACGCAGAGGGGATCAAATACCACCAAAAGAAAGCTCTATTTGTGGGGAAAAAAGGACCCAATTTTGGTTGGGTACAACGCCGCACGACCGCGCAATTGTCAGTTAAAGCGACGCAGTGCCGAATCGCAAAAAGTGCTCTGGTCCTAACCTGGGAAATTATTCCGGGGCTGAAGTGGTTAAATACAAAATTTATCACAAACAGCCATATTTTCAAGGAAATGCCAATACCTATAATTGAATAGTTAGTTATTATTTCAAATGTTCTTTCTTATTTTTGAATTTTCAGATTTCCGAATTTCCGATTTTTAGAATTTCCAATTTTCGGCTTTTGCGATTGCCCAATTTCCGAATTACCGTAGAGCTGCACGATTAATCGTATGAAGATCGCGATCTCGATCTACCCCCCCCTGCGATCTCAATTGGGCATTGCCGCGATTTTCAGTGCAGTTAAAAGGAGTCTGACTTGGGGGGCGAATCAGCGCGATTTGACAGTGCCTGAAGTCTTTTGAAGTCAGAGCGGCTTGAGTCTCAGGGGAACAGCCAAGTCTGGGCATACAGCCAGCTTCTGAGTCATCATTGAAGTAAAATTACTTTGTAACTCTTATCAAAGACATTGAACTCTGAATGAACTCCCCTTCTATAGTTGTTTGGTTTAACCATTTGAAGACTAAATCTTTCCTCACACTTGCTGTTTACAAATAAAAATCCATTATTTTGTGCTAGAAAATGACTTAAAACCCCCAAACATTATATATTTTTTTTTAGCAGAGCCCCTAGAGAATAAGATGGCGGTTGTTGCAATATTTTATGTCACACGCTGTTTGCGCAGAAGACTTTTAAACACAATTTTTTTGGAAAAATTACCCCTTTCAAAAACCTACAGTGCTGTTAGCCCATTTTTTTTTTTGTATATTTAATATATTACGCCGCGAGAATCGTGAGAGAATCGTGATCTTTATTCTAAGCAAAAAAATCGCGATTCTCATTTTGGCCAGAATCGTGCAGCTCTAAATTACCGCAATTCAGATTTTCAGATTTGGCGGTTTTCGGATTGCCGGATTTTCGAATTCGGAAAAACGAAAATTCAGAAAAATTCAGAAATTCGAAATTCGGAAATTTGGGCTCGTCCGACCTGCCAAATTTCGAAAAATTTGTTAAAAAATGAATTCAGAATGAAACAAATTGCTTAAATTGCTCAAGTCGAAGTAACAAAAATCTGCTGTACCAGGTGGTAAAAAATGGTGAGGACAAGGTAGAACAGCTGGTGATTCCCAAACCCTTCCGCAGGATGGTGCTAGACTATGGGCATATTAATGGGGGGACATCTGGGTATGGAGAAGACCAGGGAGAGGATAACCCAGAGATTCTTCTGGCCCGGGCTGTATGCAGATGTCAGAGAGTACTGTGAGCCATGCCCCGAGTGTCAAATGTCTGCACTGCCAGCCCATTTCCACAGTCTGCTTGTTCCCCCAACTATAATTGAAGTGCCGCTCAAGAGAATTGGCATGGATCTGGTGGGGGCAGTAGTAAAGTCTGCCCAGGGCCACCAACACATTCTGGTAATTCTGGACTACGCGACACACTATCCTGAAGCCATACCCTTGCAGAATATCTCCGCTAAGACTATTGCCAAGGAATTGGTCCCGGTGTTTAATCGCGTAGGGATCCCAAAAGATGTCTTAATGGACCAGGGCACCCCCTTCATGTCCAGGGTTACTAAAGAACTGTGCAAGTTGTACAAAATCTCCCATCTCTGTACCACTGTCTACCACCCCCAAACAGTTGGACTTATGGAGAGATTTAATAAAACCCTCAAAAGTATGTCAAAAAGGTGGTCAACAAAGATCGGAGACATTGGGATTTTTTGCTACTATATCTCTTGTTTGCCATACGAGAGGTTACGCTGGTGTCCATGGGTTATTCTCCATTTGAACTCTTGTATGGTAGACATTCCAGGGGGCTGCTAGATATCGCAAAAGAAATGTGAGAAGGGGAGGCCACCCTGTCTCCTTGATGCAGGATCGAATTGCAGCTGCCCTGCCCCTTGTACGCAAACATATGTAGAGAGCCCAGGAAGCCCAGAGGAGGGTTTATAATCGGGGTGCCAAAACCTGAACTTTCAACCCTGGGGATAGAGTGCTGGTGGTAGTCCCCACATTGGAAAGAAAATTCCTGGCCAAGTGGCAGGATCTCTTTGAGGCTAGGGAAAGAATAGGGAAGGTAAACTACAAAGTTTACCAGCCAGGGAAGAGAAAACCAGAGCAAATTTGCCATGTTAATCTCTTAAAACCATGGAAGGATAGAGAGAGTTTATTGACAGTCTCCCCTCCCCAAAAGGAGAGGGGACCAATGACCCCTGATGTCCCCATAACATGTCCTTAACGCAACAAAATGACGGTAAGGAATTTGTGAGTAAAAATAGAGACTTTTTCTACCCTTTACCCGGGCTGACCTCTGGGTAAAGGGTATGGGTTCTAAGGGGAACCCCATGTCAATTTTTTTTTTAAAAATGGCGTGGGGTCCCCCCCAAAATCCATACCAGACCATTAGCCAAGCACGCAGCCTGGCAGGGCAGGAGGGGGTGGGACGAGCGAGCGCCCCCCCTCTGAACCTTACCAGGCCCCATGCCCTCAACATGGGGATGGTTTTTTGGGGTGCCCCCCAAAGCACCTTGTCCCCATGTTGATGGGGACAAGGGCCTCTTCTCCACAAACCTGGCCTGTGGTTGTGGGCATCTGTGGGGGGAGGCTTATTGGAATCTGGAAACCCCCTTTAATAAGGGGGCCCCCAGATCCCGCCTCCCTCCCATGTGAATGAGTAAGGGGTACATTCACCAACAAAGGAGTGTAGTAGTGTTACAAAAAACAGTAATCATTTTTGACAAGTGCTTTATTAAAAATGTTTTCTTCTTCTTTCTTCCTCCATTTTTTCCCTGCTTCTTCTTCTGGTCTTCTGTTTCTTCTTTCTGTCTTCCTCCGTTTCTTCCTTCCTCTCGTCATCATCTTCTTCTTCTTTTTTTCTCTGCTGCCGCTGCCATGCCCTCCAGAGGTGACTCCCAGAATGGGAGGTCTTCAGTTTGACAGTTATTTTATAGGTAAGGGTGGGCCACTCAGTGACATAAATGGGTGACTTTGCCCCTTCTGAGGTCATGTGACGTCAGAGGGGGTGGGGTCACCCATTTACATCACCAGATGCCCCCGCCCCTTCTTATAAAATAACTGTCAAACTGAAGACCGCTCATTCTGGGAATCACCTCTGATCTGCAGCAGGAGCAGCAGTGGAGAAAGAGGAAGAAGATGATGAAGAAGAAGATGATGACAAGAGGAAGGAAGAAGACCGAAAGAAGAAGCAGAAGACCAGAAGAAGAAGCGGGACAGGAGAAGATGGAGGAAGACCGGAGGAAGAAAGAAGAAGAAGAATCGGGGGAAAAAGAGCTATTTTACAATAAAGGACTTGTCAAAACCTGCCTACTGTTTTTTTTGTAAAGCTACACTTTTTTTTTTTAGGTCAATGGGTAGGGGTACAATGTACCCCATACTCATTCACATGGGGGGGTTGGGAAATCAGGGGGTCCCCTTTTTAAGGGGGTCTTCTACATTATGATAAGCCCCCTGCCCGCAGACCCCCACAACCACTGGCCAGGGCTGTGGGGATGAGGCCCTTCTCCCCATCAACATGGGGACAAGGTGCTTAGGGGGGACCTGGTATGGTTTGGAGGGGGGGGTGCTCACTCGTCTCCACCCCCTCCTGCCATGCCAGGAATTGTGCTTGGCTAAGGGTCTGGTATGGATTTTGGGGGAACCCCCACACCATTTTTAGAATGAAATTGAAACCCATACCAGACTTGAAGGGCCTGGTACAGACTTTGGGGGATCCCCCACGCCATATTTTTTCAAAAAATTGCCGCGGAGTTCCCCTTAAAATCAATACCAGACCTGAAGGACCTGGTATGGAGTTGGGGGGGAACCCCACACAATTTTTTTTAAATTTTGCCACGGGGTTCCCCTTAAAATTCATACCAGTCCTGAAGAGCCTGGTACAGACTTTGGGGGTGCCCCACGCAATTTTTTTTTAAATTTTGACGAGGGGCTCCCCTTAAAAGCCACACCAGATCCAAAAGGACCTGGTATGGACTGGGGGGGGGGGGAACCCCCACGCAATGTTTTTTCAGTAATTTTTATTGCAAGCAATTTTTAATAACAATTTTTCCTTTACAAATGTCATTTTGCGGTGGCACTGCACATTATTAAAATCACTGCTCCTGAAAAAACATCCTCAGAAAGGATGTCCTGGAACTGGAAAGGGTTCAGAGAAGGACAACAAGGCTAACTAAGGGTTTGGAGGACCTTAGTTATGAGGAAAGGTTACAAACGCTGAACTTATTCTCTCTGGAGAAGAGATGATTGAGAGGGGAAATTATTTTAATGAACAAATACTGTACTGGTGACCCCACAATAGGTACAAAACTATTCCGTGCAAGGGAGCACGCAAAGACACGCGGCCATTCACTATAACTAGAAGAAAGGCAGTTTAACCTTAAACTGCGTAGAGGGTTCTTTACGGTAAGAACAGTGAGGATGTGGAATTCTCTTCCACAAGCAGTGGTTTCTGCTAGGAGTATAGATATTTTCAAAAAATTATTAGATGCGCACATAAGAGACCACAACATTGAGGGATATACAATGTAATACTGACATAAAAGCACACACATAGGTTGGACTTGATGGACTTGTGTCTTTTTTCAACCTCACTAACTATGTAACTTTTTTTGCAGTGATACATGTCCCCTAGGGCAGGACCCAGGTCCCCATACACTTTTTATGGCAATAACTTGGATATAAGCCTTTAAAATGAGCACTTTTGATTTTTCGTGTTCGAGTCCCATTCATTTTAATAGGGTTCACTTGTTTGTTTTTTTGCCTGTTCACAAGTTCTGGTGCGAACCGAAGCAGGGGTTGTTCGGCCCATCCCTAACAGTGAAGCATGGTGGTGGCAGCATCATGCTTTGGGACGGTTTTTCTTCAGCTGGAACAGGGGCCTTAGTCAAGGTAGAGGGAATTGTGAACAGTTCCAAATACCTGCCCATATTGGCTTCTACTAGAAAGCTGAACATGAAGAGGAACTTCATTTTCAGCATTACATCGACCCAAAGCATACATCCAAATCAACAAAGTAATGGCTTCATCAGAGGAAGATTAAAAAATTTAAATTCTGGAATGGCCCTGCCAGAGCCCAGACTAAATCCGACTGAAAATCTGTGGGTGATCTAAAGAGGGCTGTGCACAGGAGATGCCCTCTCAATCTAACATATTAGGAGTGTTTTTGCAAAGAAGAGTGAGAAAATATTGCCAGTTGTGCAATGCTGATAGACTCATGCCCAAAAAGACTGAGTGCTGTAATAAAATCAAAAGGTGCTTCAACAAAGTACTACTTTAAGGCTCCATGCACACTGGACGCTATCTGGGCTCTTTCAACATCGGGCAGGAGACGCTGCTTACAAAACATTCTTTTGCAGTGTTTTGTAAGCAGCGTTTACCGGCGTTTATCTGCGTTTTTCGGCGTCAGCGTTTTTTGTGGGTTTTTTTTTCTTCATTGGCTTCCATTGACTGCAAAAAGCGCCAGACGCCGATAAACCGGCGTTTACCGGCGTCTGCGTTTTTTGTGGTCAGAACGACTTTTGAATGCTAATTCAGGGCGTTCAGATAACAGCCCAAAAACACCACTGCTGATAAAAGACAATAAATGACCATGTGTGCATGGACACATAGGATAAAATAAAGGGGCATTTTTGGGCTGTTAAAAAAAACGCCAAAACGACCAAAAACGGTCGTTTTTCAGATACAGTGTGCATGGAGCCTAAGGGTGTGCACACTCATGCAACCATATTATTTTAGTTTTTTTTATTTTTAGTGCCCTCCAGGCCTCCACCCAAAATATTTCAGTTTGTTGTTCAACTGAGTTGTACAGTTTATAGGTCACATTAAGGCTCCATGCACACTGGACGCTATCTGGGCTCTTTCAGCGTCGGGCAGGAGACGCTGCTTACAAAACGTTCTTTTGCAGCGTTTTGTAAGCAGCGTTTACCTGCGTTTTTTGGCGTTTTTTTTTCCTTCATTGACTGCAAAAAACGCCAGACGCCGATAAACCAGCGTTTACCGGCGTCGGCGTTTTTTGTGGTCAGGAGAACGACTTTTGAACGCCAATTCAGGGCGTTCAGATAACAGCCCAAAAATGTCACTGCTGATAAAAGACAATAAACGACCATGTGTGCATGGACACATAGGATAAAATAAAGGGGCGCTTTTGGGCTGTTAAATAAAACGCCAAAACAACCAGAAACGGTCGTTTTTCAGATACAGTGTGCATGGAGCCTAAAGGTGGAAAAAGTTCTGAAATGATTTATCTTTGTCTCATTTTTTACATCACAGAAACCTGACATTTTAACAGGGGTGTGTAAACTTTTTATATCCACTGGTATATGCTGTAGCTTAATGAATTAATGGTATTAGTGATGTTTTCAGTGGATGTCATCCTGACCGGAAGTTCAGGGAAATTGTGCTTTTGGATAAAGAGTAAGCAGCTTAAAGTAGAACTTTAGTCAGAAAATACATCAGGTTGGCCTGACATTAAAAATAAGCACCTATACTGTATAAAATCTAGTAATACACTGTCGCAACCCGCTCTGCACATGCTCAGTTGTTCTCCATTTTTAGACACTGCCAAATTTGTAGAGGCCATTCTGATGACAGCCTTCAAGCAGAATTAAACCCTCCTATTCTTTACAGCCAAGGAAGCTGCTTCTTTCAGTCTGCAACTGCCATGGTGCTGTACATGTGATCAGTTATGACACCAGCCATGTGATGGTTTGACAGTTTGGTTCAAAGCACAAGCAAATGTGACAGTTAGCAAACCCAGCATTCCAGGAATGCCATTAAATTGATGAGTTTAGTTCTACTTTATGATTTATTGCTGTTCAGGGGCCCTGGGCTTCAGAAAAATGACAGCCTCCAGCAAGAAGAAACAGGAGCAATGCTGGAGGCAATTTAATTTAATTTTGGTAGTATAATTATTAAAGTGGAATGTATGTTCCTTGCTAGAGGCTTTTAAAAAGTGAGTGACTGAGGACGTATTTTTAACACAAAAATGTTGTTATATATTTTTAGGATGAGCATGAATAATTTTATGCTGGACAATTGGAGAGTTTAATACTACATTCATAAAAATATATACTTTCTTTTAACAATTTGCTGTCTGATCAATTATTAGAAAAAAAATAGAAAAAAAAACAGCGGTAATTAACCATTTGCCTACCAAGATTTACCCCCTCCTGTGATACTGGCTGCAATTTACCCCCTCCTGTGATGCTGAGCTGTATACTGTGCCCTTTGATGCCGGTGGCTGCAAACTGCCCCACCTGTGTCACTGCCTGCATATCTGCCCCACCTGTGTCACTGGCTGCAAACTGGTCGAGTCGTAGTGTCCTCCCCCATTTAACGTCGGTCATAGTGTCCTCCCCCATTTAGAACCATCCGTTTACCAATTAATGGCGACAAAAAAAAAGATAAAAAAAAGATTATTAACTAGTCTGTCGTTTAACAATTTTCTTTCATATATAAAAATACTTACATCATAATTTGAGAGGTTAACAGGTCGTATTTTAATAAGTACGAGTAGGATTTTTATATATTGTTGTAA
>BLSH010403327.1:558843-580965 GCA_018402905.1 Glandirana rugosa | reverse complement strand
GTAGACTCTATAACTTTCACAAAGACCAAATAATATACACTAATTTGTTTTTTTTTTTTACCAAAGATAGGTAGCAGTATAAATTTTGGCCAAAATTTATGAAGAAAAATTACTAATTTGCAAAATTTTATAACAGAAACGAAGAAAAATTCATTTTTTTACAAAATTTTTGGTCTTTTTTTAATTATAGCGCAAAAAATAAAAAACCCAGCGATGATTAAATACCACCAAAAGAAAGCTCTATTTGTGTGAAAAAAGGACGCAAATTTCATATGGGTACAGTGTTGCATGACTGAGTAATTGTCATTCAAAGTGTGAGAGCGCTGAAAGCTGAAAATTGGTCTGGTTGTTAAGGGGGTTTAAGTGCCCAGTGGTCAAGTGGTTAATGAAAGAGTACAGAGTACCTGTCATCTACCAATACTATGACATTGGTGGCTAATCCTTTCTAGCAGTCTGGAGTGAAATGTTGGCAGCAGCTGCAAGTAGAAAAGAAGGTCAATGTATTAAACAACACATACACTGGGCCTACTAGCATTTGCAATGGGCATGTTAGCACCTATAACAACTAAGTTAAATTAGGCTGCTTTCACACTGACTGTCACCTGGTGCCACCGCCTCCCCCCCTTGTGATGTCACATACCCGTGCATGCTGGATTGGTGATGTCACAAGGGGGTGGTGCCATCAGGTGACGTCACCAGGTGGCCCCGCCCTCACCTATATAAGAACTGTGAAGCGGCGGAGGAGGCATTTAGCGGTCAGCCATCAATGAGTGCAGAGCGTTTTTTTTTTCTCTTTTTCGGGTTCCGGCAGTGTGCAGGCATCATGATTGATAATGGATTTACCACAGGGGACACTGTTCTTTTTATTTTTTAATAAAGGAATTGTCAAAAAATGTCTATGTACTGTATGTTTATTACTTTTTGACACTTTTTTGGTGAATGGGTAGGGGTACTATGTATCCCATACTCATTCACTAGGGGGGGCACGCTTCTTAAAGGGGGCTTCCAGATTCCAATAAGCCCCCTGCCCACAGACCCCCACAACAACAGCCCAGGGTTGTGGAGAAGAGCCCCCTGCCCCAAAGCACTCCCCCATGTTGAGGGCATGTGGCCTGTTGTGGTTCAGGAGGGGGGCTCTTGCTCACCCCCCCCAACCCCCCAATTTCCTGTCCTGCCAGGCTGCATGCTCGGATAAGGGTCTGGTATGGATTTTGTCTGGTGTTTTTACCAGCCACCGTCGTTTTACGTCGGTACTTTGACGTTGAATACCGTTGTTATGGCAGCAGATAGCTGCCATAACCCCGGTATCCTCTTAGACCAGGGGTAGGGAACCTGTGGCTCTCCAGCTGTTGTAGAACTACATTTCCCATCATGCTTCTGGGAGTAATTGTATCCATCAGCCTTGCAATGCCTTATGGGAAATGTAGTTCTACAACAGCTGGAGAGCCGCAGGTTCCCTACCCCTGTCTTAGACGGTGGGTGGTGCACTTTCGGATAAAAGTGGTCTCTGCAACGGATATGCCGAGAGGTCATGTTCATCAGCGGCGGGAGAGGTGCCCCCTTACCGCCGCGCTCTTCCCCCCCTTTCCTGACCTGACAGGTTGCATGCTCAGAGAAGGGTCTAGTATGGATTTTGGGGGAGACCCCACGCCATTTTAAAAAAACATTTTTGGAGTTCCCCTTAAATTTTGGTCCCCCCATAACAACCAGCTTTTACTGCTCCCTGGTTGGGCAAATCTTTGCTCAATCAGGGCACAGAATGCACCATGCAGGGTGTTTGGTGGAGTGAAAATCCTCTGAACGCCCTGCAAATTTGGGTGTTCCCCCAAACGGGGTGAACAGCCAATGTTCGGCCTGAACTCATGCTCAGGCTGAACCATTCGCCCAACCTTAGTATCTACTTTAATTTTAACAAGAAATTGGGTACAGTATTGTGTTTGTTTGCATTAAAGTTCATTTTAGTGTACTTTTTCCTAAAAATATACGTTTTGATAAATACCTTCAAAAAACTGCAACATGAAAACTATAAATATTTTATTTTCCAGAGTTTCTGCTTACAGAAAATATAAACTTTTGGGGAGTTTACAGTCATTTCTAGTAAATGAAATTCAAATGGTAACATGTGCAAAAAATGAAAAAAAAAATGCCCAGTTACACAAAAATAAAGCTCAATTTGTTTCAAATAAATGGCATAAAATTATTTTTGTACACTGTGGCAAGACTGAGTAATTGTCAGTCATAGTATCACAGTTCTGGAGACTGAAACGTTGCCTGGACAGAAAGGGGGTTTCCCATGCTGATCTTCAAGCCAATTTCTCAAAATGAGGTGATAAGGAGGAGGATGTTAAGTGCTGTGTATGGAAGTCATGGCTACATCCACTATATTGAATAAACGGGTGTTTTTTTACTTTTCAGCCAAAGCACCGTTTAGAATCTCAAACAATCTTGGGGCACACCAGTCTGAGGGCCCGTTCGCACCAGGAGGTGCATCTGAGCCAACGCGCATATTTGCGTGTCCCCTGCTAGCACAACCCCACCAAATCCCCCCTCCTAGTACATTGCCCCCACCTAAATCACCCTCACATCACAAATACCTCCTCCTTGCCCAACCCTCCAACCCAAATCACCCTCCCAGCACAAACCCCCCAAAGGCCCTTCCCAGCACAACCCCCCGTCCTAGCACAATCCCCCCAAACCCCTCCTCCTAGCACAGCCCCTCCACCCACATCACCCTCCCAGCACAACCCCCCCCCCCCCACACAGCACAAACCCCCCTTCTTTCACAACCTGCACAACCTCCCACCTAAATCCCCTCCCAGTACAACCCACCACAAATCTCCTTCTCCTTCCTTCCATAATATGTTATAGACACCCCATGTTCTCTGCTCTAACCATGTTATGTACTATATGCACTTAGACACAAATGCCGTATTCATGCAATGCTCAACAACTGTATTATGTATGTGTACCTAAGACATTATAGATATATATAAATATATATGTAATTAGATGCTAATCATGATATATCTCCCAGTACTAATTAGGATCTCCTGAATAAGCTGTTGGAGAAACGCGTAGTGATCCACTGGTGTTTACACAGTGACCCTGCATGTGGCCCCCATCTATGGGAGACCACCTTACAGATACATCCGATTCATGTTTGTACTGTGGGCCATTGAGCATAGGTTATTCTATATGAACTATTTACTCTATTCCTTAGCACACATGGGAGAGACAATATTCTGTTAGCACATACTATATGATGTTTACAGTTTTTCAATCATTATTTTAAATGTGTCCTAATAAAATGTGAACGTTTTATATTTAGATATTGTTGAGCATTTCTTTCAACTTGGGATATTAGTGGCTACCTTTACAGTCCAGTTATCGTCTCCATTTTTTTTCCTGCAAGATACTGCCAAGTATCCACCTCTAACTCTTGGTGCCTGACACAAAACCACCATTCTGCACAACAAAACGCCTAACCTCCTTTTTAGCTTTGATGCGTGCTTTGTTCAGTTTGTCAACTGACTGAGCAAAACAAAATGCCATGAGGTGCGACTGACAATCTCTGACCAGACTAATACCATGCCAGGAAAGTCTGTGTGCAACCTTCTAGGTCAACCAAAAAAAAAAAAAAATAGAAAAATGTTATATAACCATACAATCCCTTATACAATCCTTCACCCGCAGTTGATCCAGAGGAAGGCAAAAAAACCCAGCAAAGCATGGTCCAATTTGCTATAGAGGAGAAAAAATTCCTTCCTGATCCCCCGAGAGGCAACCTGAGAAAATCAAACTTTTTTTTTTAACAAATAGAATGTTCCTTTATTGAAAACAATAGCATGGTGCAGAAGAAACAGTGCAGAATGGAATAATTAGGGTTAAGCAAACACTAACAGATTGTGTGACACTTGGAATAACACAAAGTACACAATTCTACATATACACCATGACAATGCTCTTAACAAATATCCATGTAGCACATAAAAAAAGATTTAGCACCGCAGCCATATCAGTACTTCAACCAAAACATGCAATCGGTGGGGACGCTCTTACGCTAAGCCATCCATGGCTGCCATACCCTAACAAAATTCCCAGGCAGTTTCTACTGATGTAAGTTAATTTGTACATAGGGAGAACAGCATTCATAGATTTTTCCCACGAGACCACAGAGGGAGGAAACTGAGCATTCTATTTAAATATAATTTCTCTCTTGGCATAATATAACTGATATGAGATTCAAAGTTTAGTGCATCTGGGTCGTTGTTCATCATCTGAAATATCCAACAGTGCCAGGGTAGGGGAGACCGGGAGGGTCAGCTGAAGACAGAAATTAATAAGCTCAAGAACCTCCACCCAAAACCCTGCTAACCCCAGACAATTCCAGAACATATGGAAATATGTGCCAACCGCAGCCGACAGCGGGGGCAATCCAGCAATACCTGAGGGTAGATTCTATGCAACCTCTGGGGAGTACAATACAGCCTATGTAAAATTTGGCCTGAATCAATTTATCCTGTGAAGAAATCATTAATTTCATGCTATCCTCAAAACAGTCCTCCCTGTCAAGGTCAGGCAGGTCTGCCTTCCACGCTTCCCATAGCCTGTCCATCTTTGGAGAATTCATGCAGGGCCAATTAGAGAGAGAGCAGGGGTTTAGACAAGGAATCTTGAGCAAGGAGCTCCTGAACAAGGTCTATAACCAAACTGGGTTAGGAAATTGGGCCCGGGCAACGTGTCATAGTTGAAAGTAACGGAAGTAAATACATCTTGGCAGTCTAAATTTGATTTGAAGGTCAGGAAAGGAGAGCAGAGTACCTGCAGAGATTACATCTCACAGAGTTTTTACACCAAAACAGACCCAAAGCTGAGGGTCAGGCAAGAGGCAGAAGTGTGAGAGATTAGGGTTGACCCAAAGTGTACAATATGGTGACCAGCGAGCAGGCCGCAGAAACCTTTTCCTAGCCATAGCCTGTACCCTAAGTGTCATCTTAGTGGGGTGTGGCAGACTGGGATATGCCCCTGGCCCCCCATAAACCAGATTACCAAGCTCCTGAAGCGACCCCAACAGGGCAGTCTCCAGGCAAACCGTAGCATTGGCCCAGGAATGCATAAACCACCAACGGACGGTAACAAAAATAGCCACCCAGTAGTAGATCCATTAATCGGGCAATGCCAGCCCTGCACACATCTAACAACTGAAGCAAACTTTGCATGGATGAGTTGTCCAAAATCTCACTAAGTCCATGTAGAAACTGTTGGGCAAAACCTCTACAAGAAGTAATTTCTGTTATAAGGGGCAATATTTTTGTTGAATAAATGATTGTAAAGGAAAGATTTTCCTTGTGCTTTTATTTAATGATTTCACCTTTATCTGTAGGCACTGTTAGAAGGAAAATCTAATGCTTGCATGTTCAAATACAGTATGTTGAGGATGTCAACAATTTTTATTAGGGATACTCACATGAGTGTCATTAAGAACAACTGCAATAAAATACAATTGCCCTTTAAATCATGAATAAAAGCATGCTAAGTGTAAGTGTTGTACTGTTTGTCCCAACTGCTGTAAATGTCACTTTTTTTTTGGTCTATTACAAGGAATTGGAAAAATAATGGAAATCCTGGGTCAAGAGGTAATAAACTATATTACAGGGTAGATTTGGAAAAATAACAACTGTTTTGTTATTGCTCCTGGCAGGCAATGTAATACATGTAATTTGCTTTTGCAAATAGTTCCATTTCAAAAAGTAAATGTATACCCAATATCTTATGATAGGATTTGAATGTGGTTTATTATCATGTGATACCACAAAGTCTACCAGAATAATGAGCTCTGTATGAAAGCCTTCTGGCCAATTTGTTGCTAGACCTATTCTTGTATGAACCTGAAACACATTGGAGATGACTGAATAGGCCCACTGCACAGCCTGAAATAAACTCACCATCACTACGCCAATGTGAACCCTTTTTACCACCACTGCACTGACACACACTGCTACACTCACCGCTACTGCATGGATGCCTGCTACTCAGCTTGCCACTACTGCACCAACGTACACATCCCCACTTGGCATCAATGCACCAATAAGCACTCATGCATTAACTATTACTGCATCAAAACATGCTACCCCACTTACAGTAACTGCAGTGATACACACTTCTACATTTTCTGCTACTGCACCAACAGGCACTACTCTGCTTGCCACCATTGCACCATCACTGGGACAAGGTCAACCAGTAGGGCAAAGATGCCAAACTGCTCCCCCCTCCAGATGGAGTAGATGGTGGGACTGAAAGTGGCACTCACAGTGCTAAGACAAAACATAAGTAATGGCTTCCATAGTACCAATGACTGTGGAACACCACAGCAAACTGAAGAGATTAATAGTAGTGCACAACTGCACATAGTACTTGTAAGCAGGTGCTAACTGAGATATTACTGTGTGGGTTGTGTTCATTATTTCCTGAGTTTCTGCCAGGGTACAAGTGTGTTGCACTACAGAGTTGCCTGGTCAACCCAGAGTGAGCCAACGTCCAGTGGGAGAGAGTATTGCTGCAGTTTCACTGGGTCTGGTTGGCCATTATCCACTACTGCTCCTAGGGACTGAGACATTAGACACAACCTAGTAAGCTACTCCGTAATTTTAATATTGCCTGCAGGCCTCTTTCACTGTCTTAACGCATGCCAATGAGCTTCAATGTTTTAGAAGAGTCAGGACTAAAAAGACTGCCCCTAACCATAGCTGCCCAAAACCTTTAGCCCATTTGCTAGTTAAAGAGACACCATACCCCTGTCCATTCATTTGAGTTCACTCAAAACCCAGTGTCGAATTATAATCATTTTTGCTGCATTTAGAGTTCATATCCATTGTTCATTGTGGGCTTACTAATTAATATATTCATTCTGGCTAATGATATAGAACCTTATTTCTTTCTTTTTGACTTGGGTTTTTTACCCTGTTTAGCAGTCTGTTTCCTAACTTGCCTGCTGTGTGTTAAATCCTGTTTAACCTGTCATTTATGCTAGTCTTTATCAATAGATTAAGCATGTTTACCACTAAACGGCTGTGTGTGTTTATTTATTGGCAATACCCCACAACCAGGCGAAAGATATTTTACATTTGTGTTGTTACTTGTGCTTATAGTAATTCTATTCAATTAGGTGTGCCATAGGGGCTGAGGTTGTACTTGGAGTGGAGGTGCAGAACAGAGAACCCAAAATTACCTATCGGCTCCTTTGGGGGGTGGCACTACACGTGGAGGCCCATTCGGGATGCCCCTGTTCTACCAGCAAATCTCCACAACAACACCCCAGAGACCCTCCTGCTGCAATTCAGTGGTGTGAGGAGGAAAATGACCGCTAATATTATATAAAGGCCAATGGGGTTATATAGTACTTTACTATATTTATGTATTCATGTATTTTTATATTTTATCCTTCATTAATGGCCATTAACATCCCAGGCAGTTTGTGATACTAATTAGGTTGTATTTTTGCTATGCGGCCATTATCCATCTAATGCGGAAGTAGTTATTATTTATATGGCAGGGTTGGAGTTCTACATTAATGAATCCCTCTTTTCCTGGCTGGCTGGCAAGTGTGTCAGTAATCCCAATAGGGGAACTACAGCAAAATGGCTGTCAATATTGTTTTTACTCCATCTAGCCACCAAAGCATGGCCACTGTAGTATTTTAATACTTAGGCTATATAAAGGATCAGTTACAACCCGCTTGTTTCCCAGAGGAAGTCACATGTGGTGTGATGTAAAGTGTGGGAGGAGAGTTAGATAGCAGCTGCACAGAGATTCTAAAAGGTGCATATACAGTATCTCACAAAAGTGAGTACACCCCTCACATTTTTGTAAATATATTATATCTTTCATGTGACAACACTTAAGAAATGACACTTTGCTACAATGTAAAGTAGCGAGTGTACAGCTTGTATAACTGTAAATTTGTTGTCCCCTCAAAATAACTCAACACACAGTCATTAATGACTAAACCACTGACAACAACCTGAGTACATCGGTAACTGAAAATGTCCAAATTGCGCCCAATTAGCCATTTTCCCTCCCCAGTGTCATGCGACTCATTAGTGTTACAAGGTCTCAGGTGTGAATGGGGAGCAGGTGTGTTAAATTTGGTGTCATCACTCTCACTCTCTCATACTGGTCACTGGAAGTTCAACATGGCAACTCAAGGCAAAGAACTCTCTGAGGACCTGAAAAAAAGAACTGTTGATCTACATAAAGATGGCCTAGGCTATAAGAAGATTTCCAAGACCCTGAAACTGAGTTGCAGCACGGTGGCCATGGCCATACAGCGGTTTAACCAGACAGGTTCCACTTAGAACAGGCCTCGCCATGGTCGACCAAAGGAGTTGAGTGCAGGTGCCCAGCGTCATATCCAGAGGTTGCTTTTGGAAAATAGACGTATGAGTGCTGCCAGCATTGCTGCAGAGGTTGAAGGGGTGGGGGGTCAGCCTGTCAGTGCTCAGACCATACACCACACACTGCATCAAATTGGTCTGCATGGCTGTCATCCCAGAAGGAAGCCTCTTCTAAAGATGATGCACAAGAAATCCTGCAAACAGTTTGCTGAAGACAAGCAGACTAAGGACATGGGAACCATGTCCTGTGGTCTGATGAGACCAAGATAAACTTGCTACCAGCACTGGGGAGCTATAGTTCATTGAGGGAACCATGAATGCCAATGTGTACTGAGACATACTGAAGCAGAGCATGATCCCCTCCCTTCGGAGACTGGGCTGCAGGGCAGTATTCCAACATGATAATGACCCCAAACACACCTCCAAGATGACCACTGCCTTGCTAAAGAAGCTGAGGGTAAAGGTGATGGACTGGCCAAGCATGTCTCCAGATATAAACGCTATTGAGCATCTGTGGGGCATTCTCAAACGGAAGGTGGAGGTGCGCAAGGTCTTTAACCACTTGCCGACCGTCAACTGCAGGTTGATGGCGACAAGATGGCTCTGCTAGGCAAATCGCCGTCATAGGACGGCGGCTGCCAGATCACGCGCTCACTGTGTTCCGGGGGGTCCAGGGAGCGGGTGCGCCAGACTCGATCTCCGCCGGCTACCCGCGATGCCCCCCCCGGAGTGAAAGAATGGAGGTCCGTGTATGTAAATGGGAGAACGGTGGGGTGGAACCCATAGTTAGCCCAAAAGGGGGTCTGTTTGGTGGCAGAGTGCACCGAATTATTGTAGGCGAACTCCGCCAGGGGTAGCAGCATGCTCCAGTCATCCTGAGAGTAGGTGGAGAAGCAGCGGAGGTATTGCTCCAACGTCTGGTTTGTCCTTTCGGTCTGGCCAATGGTCTGGGGGTGGTAGGCGGTGGAAAAGGACAAATCAATTTCAAGGGTAGGGCAGAACCGAGAGGTGAACTGCACCCCCCCGTCAGACACTATGTTTACAGGCAGACCGTGCAGCCGGATGATCTCTCTGATAAAGACTTCTGATGTCTCTTTTGCTGTGGGTCTGCCCTTCATAGGGAGAAAGTGAGCCATCTTCGTCAGTCTGTCAACCACCACAAAGATGGTTGTGTATCCTTTAGCAGGGGGCAACTCCACAATGAAGTCCATGGAGATCTTGGACCATGGTCGGTTCGGGATAGGGAGAGGTTTCAGGAGGCCCCAGGCTCTGGTTTTGTCAGATTTGCTTCTGGCACAGGTAGCACAGGAGCGGACATAAGCTAGACAATCTTCTGAAAGCCGTGGCCACCAGAATGAGCGCAGAATCAGCTCTGTAGTTTTCCGGGAGCCGAAATGACCGGCCAGTTTGTGATCATGATGGACCTTGAGGACAGCAGGACGTAGCTCCAGAGGGACGTAAATCTGATTGTGATGCCACCAGAGACCATCTTTCCAGGTGAGTCCTTGGGCTGGGGGTGCAGGTGAGCAGACAGAGCTTCTTCGGATTTGCGAGAGCAAGTCATCCTGTGTAAGTAAGAAGTTCCTGGGCTGAAGAATGGTGTCCGGAGGGGTAGGTGCTCCGGGTTCCAAGTACATACGGGACAAGGCATCCGGTTTACTGTTCTTTGCCCCAGGGCGGTACGTCAGATGGAACTGGAACCGAGAGAAAAAGAGTGCCCAGCGGGCCTGGCGAGGTCGGAGTCTCTTGGTGGTGCGGAGATACTCCAGGTTCTTATGGTCCGTATATATCAGAATGGGGTGCTGGGCTCCCTCCAAAAGATAGCGCCATTCCTCCAGCGCGGACTTAATGGCCAGAAGCTCCCTGTCACCGATGTCATAGTTCCTTTCCGGGGCAGTGAGCTTGCGGGAGAAGAAGGCTACCGGATGAAGAAGTGCCCTTGCTCCCCGTCTCTGAGATAGGACCACTCCCACCGCCATCTCCGAGACATCCACTTCCAATACATAGGGCAACGTGGCATCCAGGTGTTGCAAGATAGATGCAGAGGTAAACAGTCCCTTTAAAGCCTGAAAGGCATCCTGAGCCTCGGATGACCACTGGAACCGTTGCCCTTGCTTAGCGAGACAGGTGATAGGTGCAATGATTGCCGAGAATCCCTTTATAAATCTCCTATAAAAGTTTGCAAACCCAACGAACCATTGGACCCCTTTTTTATCCACAGGTGCCGGCCAGTCCAGGATCGCGGTCACTTTCTGCGGATCCATGGTAACCCCTGAGACAGAGAGAATCAGCCCTAGGAATGGGATGGTGGAGCACTCGTAGGCACATTTCTCTGCCTTGGCGTATAGCCTATGCTGCCGCAAGCGGCTCAGAACACAGCCCACATGCTTCCGATGCTCTTCCAGGGAAGGAGAGAAAATCAGGATGTCATCCAGATATATTATGACAAAGACATCTAAGTAGTCTCGGAAGATATCATTAACCAGGTGCTGGAATGTAGCAGGGGCGTTGCAGAGCCCGAAAGGCATAACAAGATATTTGTGATGTCCGAAACGAGTCCGGAAGGCGGTCTTCCACTCATCTCCCTCTCTGATGCGGATGAGAATGTAAGCTCCTCTGAGATCAAGCTTAGTAAACACGGTGGCCGACCCAAGCCTTTGGAAGAGCTCCGGAACAAGCGGGAGAGGATATCGGTTTTTGACCGTGATCCGGTTCAGCTCACGATAATCTATACAGGGGCGAAGGGAGTGGTCTTTCTTCTCAACAAAGAAAATGCCAGCCCCAGCGGGAGAGGTAGAAGGTCTGATGAATCCCTTGGCCAAATTGTCGTCCAGGTATGTTTTGAGAGCAGCCAATTCTGGTTCAGATAGTGGGTAGATGCGCCCAAAGTGTACCTCCGTGTCCGGCAGCAACTCTATGGGGCAATTGTAGGGTCTGTGTGGAGGGAGTTGGTCTGCCCCCTTCTTACTGAAGACATCCAGGTATTGGTGGTACACTGGAGGTACTGCCTTGCAGGTTTCAGGATCTAGCTCAGAGTCCAAACTAAGAAGAGCGGAACCTACGTTCTGGGCGGGAAGCAGGCAGTGTTGGCCACAGTACGGAGAGGGGAACTGAATAAGTCCGGAGGACGAGTCTAAGCTGGGGCTATTAGCCCGGAGCCAAGGCAACCCCAGGATGATGGGGAACAGGGGTGATGCTATGACGTCAAGAGTCAGAAGTTCCTGGTGCCCTCCGGCGGTGGATACGGGAATTGGTTGGGTCTCCTTTGTTACCTGGCCTGATTTGATGGCCATTCCGTCGACCAAACGAATGGTCAGCCTATGGGCTTTGGGACGCAGAGGCACCTGGTGTAGTGTAGCAAAGTCTTGGTCCACAAAGCAACTACACGCCCCTGAATCAATAATAGCGGGAACTTGGACGCTCCCTCCGGGCAACTGTAAAGAGACAAGGAGAGTCAGGTGAGATGAATGGTAGTTGGCAGATGCAGTTTCCAATCTTGTCTGGATCCGCCACTTACCGGCTTTGGCAGGGCAAGACCTCACCATGTGTCCGGGTTCACCACAGTAGAGGCACAGGCTGAGCGCCCGGCGCCTTTGTCTTTCCTCAGGAGGGAGAGATGGGTGTAGAAGGCCAATCTGCATGGGTTCTGATCCCCCTGTTGGCATGGGTGGCGCTGGTACAGGAGCCACATGGCTGGGGACCCGAGGCATCTTCCAGGTTACACGGGGCCCCACGGGTGTGCCAGTAAACCGCTCAGCTCAGCGTTCCCTGAGCCTCCGGTCAATTTGAATGGCCAGGTTAATTAATGATTTCAGGGTGCCGGGCACCCCGACATGGGCAAGCTCATCTTTCAATGGCTCGGAGAGCCCTAGGTGAACTGGTAGCTGAGTGCTGCATCGTTCCAGGCGGTGTCAGCACTCCAGCGCCGGAACTCAGCCACATAGTCCTCTGCGGCACGCCGACCCTGCTGCAGGGTATGCAGGGTGGCTTCTGCAGTAGCTGCAAGGTGGTGGTCCTGGTACAGTTTGGCCATGGCGTCAAAGAACCCCTGTAGGGTGGTCACTTCAGGTGCCCGCTGTTCCCAGAGACGATGGGCCCATGTCTGCGGTTCTCCTTGCAACAGGGAGATCACCAGGCCCACCTTGGTGGCTTCCAAGGAAAAGGTGCGGGGCTGTAAACCAAAATACAACTCGCAGGAGCTGGGGAAGGCCCGGAACTTGTTTCGGTCCCCTGCAAACTTGTCAGATAAGGGGACCTTAGGCTCTGATGGCAGAGCCACAATGGTGCGACCTGCTGCCGCTCCGCTTCCGGATGCAGATGGCGTGGAGAGCTCACGCACTTGTTCCTGCAGCTGGGTGTAGCCGTCCTGCAAGTTCTTGATGGCTTGTGTGAGCCCGGCCAAGTGGACGCACAGCTCGTCCATGGCAGAGGGTGTTCCCTGTGCAGACTCGGACATGGCTGTCCGTTACTGTCACGGTCCAGGCGGTGGAGTCTGTCTTAGCAGGGAACAACCACTCTTACACACCCGATTCGGGGACCCCTGGTAGTATAGACAGGAAGTCCCAGAGTGCGGGATGGCACGAGGGCTGGCTGGTCACTGGTGGTGATGTGAGGCTCCAGATGGTCGTGCAGACCGAAGAATGGTCGTGCAGGCTGGGTCGGCCACTGGCGGGTCAGAGAGGCACAAAAGGGGCAGGCAGAAGAGTAGTCAAAGTCCAAGCTGGGTTCGTTCACGGGCTGGCGGCAAAGGTACAGAGGGGTCAGACAAGCGGATGGTCGTGGATAGCCGGGGTCGGTGCAGGCGGATAGGGAGCAGGTCGGGACAAGCCGGGTCGGTACACAGGAACAACACAGGAAGCAGGTTTTCAGGCAGGAGAGTTGAAGCTCACAGGTACTCAGACGCTGTACAACGGACAGCACCTGCTGACAGGTGCAGGGAGCTTAAATAGAGCCGTTGGGTGAACGGCAAAACTCGGCAAAAAAGTCCAGAACATGGCCTGACTTCACCTGGCCAATCTTTTCCTAACACTGGGTCTGGAGCTAGGTGTCGTCAGCTTGCAGGTGTTGCACGGCTCGAGAGAGACCGTCCACATGCTGACAAAGTTCATGCAGCGGAGGAGGCCCCTGCTCAGACTCAAACATGGCTGTCCATTTCTGTCACGTACCGGGTGGTGGAGTCTGATTGTGCAGAGGGCAACCTCTCTTACGGCCCTGGTTCGGGAAGAGAAGACAGGAGATTCTGGAGCACAGGGGGGCACGAGGGCTGGTGCGGATGCAGAGGGTGTTGTGAGGATCCTCCAGGAGCTCGTGCAGACAGAAGAGTGGTGATGCAGGCCGGGTCGGTAACAGGCTGGCTGGTGCGGTACAAGGGAGCAGGCAGGCAGGTCGTCAGGTGCAGGTAGGGTCGTTAACAGGCAGGCAGCAGAGGTACAAGAGGGTCAGGCAGAGGCATGGTCTTAGACAGGCAGAGGGTCGGTGCAGGCAGAGTTCAATCAAGGTCAGGCAAGCCGGGTCACAGATACAGGAAGTCTAGTAAAATGGGTCACTGGAAAACACTAAAACGCTGTAGAACGGACAGCACCTGCTTCCTGGTGCTGTCCTGCTTAAATGGCCGCTATGGGCGCCAATGGCGTGCGCACGGATGGGCACAGAGGGCCAGAAACGGCCAGGAAGTCTATTTCCTAACAGATATACAGCACCACAGATAGGGATATACAGCACAGCAGATAGGGATATACAGCACCATAGATAGGGGTATACAGCACCACAGAGAAATATATACACCACCATAGATAGATTTAGCACTATAGATAGATACAGTATCTCACAAAAGTGAGTACACCCCTCACATTTTTGTAATATTCTATTATATCTTTTCATGTGACAACACTCAAGAAATGTCACTTTGCTGCAAAGTAAAGTAGTGAGTGTACAGCTTGTATAACAGTGTAAATGTCCTCAAAATAACTCAACACAAAGCCATTAATGTCTAAACCCCTGGCAACAAAAGTGAGTACACCCCTAAGTAAAAATGTCCAAACTGGGCCCAAAGTGTCAATATTTTGAGTGGCCACAATTATTTTCCAGCACTATCTTAACCCTCTTGGGCATGGAGTTCACCAGAGCTTCACAGGTTGCCAATGGAGTCCTATTCCACTCCTCCATGATGACATCACGGAGCTGGTGGATGTTCGAGACCTTGTGCTCCTCCACCTTCCGTTTGAGGATGCCCCACAGAGCTCAATAGGGTTTAGGTCTGGAGACATGCTTGGTCAGTCCATCACCTTTACCCTCAGCTTCTTTAGCATGGCAGTGGTCATCTTGGAGGTGTGTTTGGGTCGTTATCATGTTGGAATACTGCCCTTCGGCCCAGTCTCCGAAGGGAGGAGATCGTGCTCTGCTTAAGTATGTCACAGTACATGTTGGCATTCATGGTTACCTCAATGAACTGTAGCTCCCCAGTGCCAGCAGCACTCATGCAGCCCCAGACCATGACACTTCCACCACCATGCTTGACTGTAGGCAAGTCACACTTGTCTTTGTACTCCTCACCTGGTTGCCGCCACACACGCTTGACACCATCTGAACCAAATACATTTATCTTGGTCTCATCAGACCACAGGACATGGTTCCAGTAATCCATATCCTTAGTCTGCTTGGACTGTTTGGGGGCTTTCTTGTGCATCATCTTTAGAAGGGGCTTCCTTATGGGACGACAGCCATGCAGACCAATTTGATGCAGTGTGGGGAGTATGGTCTGAGCACTGAGAGGCTGACCCCCACCCCTTCAACCTCTGCAGCAATGCCGGCAGCACTCACACGTCTAGTTCCCAAAGACAACCTCTGAATATGATGCTGAGCACATGCACTCAACTTCTTTGGTCGACCATGGCAAGGCCTGTTCTGAGCGGAACCTGTCCTGTTAAACCGCTGTATGGTCTTGGCCACAGTGCTGCAGCTTAGTTTCAGGGTCTTGGAAATCTTCTTATAACCTATGCCATCTTAATATAGAGCAACAATTATTTTTTTTCAGATCCTCAGAGAGTTCTTTGCCATGAGGTGCCATGTTGAACTTCCAGTGACCAGTATGAGAGAGTGAGAGCGATTAACACCAAATTTAACACACCTGCTCCCCATTCACACCTTAGACCTTGTAACACTAACAAGTCACATGACACCGGGGATGGAAAATGGCTAACTGGACCTAATTTGGACATTTTCAGTTAGGGGTGTACTCACTTTTGTTGCCAGTGGTTTAGACATTAATGGTATTAGACATTAATGGCTGTGTGTTGAGTTATTTTGAGGGGACAGCAAATTTACACTGTTATACAAGCTGTACACTCACTACTTTACATTGTAGCAAAGTGTCATTTCTTCAGTGTTGTCACATGAAAAGAATAAAATATTTACAAAAATGTGAGGGGTGTACTCACTTTTGTGAGATACTGTGTGTGTGTATATATATATATATATATATATATATATAAACCACTGGCAACAAAAGTGAGTACACCACTAAGTGAAAATGTCCAAATTGGCCCAATTAGCCATTTTCCCTCCCCGGTGTCATGTGACTTGTTAGTGTTACAAGGTCTAAGGTGTGAATGGGGAGCAGGTGTGTTAAATTTGGTGTTATCGCTCTCACTCTCTCATACTGGTCACTGGAAGTTCAACATGGCACCTCATGGCAAAGAACTCTCTGAGGATCTGTAAAAAAAACAATTCTTGCTCTATATAAAGATGGCCTAGGCTATAAGAAAATTGCCAAGACCCTGAAACTGAGATGCAGCACGGTGCCCAAGACCATACAGTGGTTTAACAGGACAGGTTCCAATCTGAACAGGCCTCACCATGGTCAACCAAAGAAATTGAGTGCACATGCTCAGCATCATATCCAGAGGTTGTCTTTGGGAAATAGACGTATGAGTGCTGCCAGCATTGCTGCAGAGGTTGAAGGGGTGAGGGGTCAGCCTGTCAGTGCTCAGACCATACGCTGTTCACTGCATCAAATTGGTCTGCATGGCTGTCGTCCCAGAAGGATTACTGGAATCATGTCCTGTGGTCTGATGAGATCAAGATAATCTTATTTGATTCAGATGGTGTCAAGTGTGTGTGCAATAGGCTTTTCCCACACACTGTGAAGATGATTTTAGAACACTAATATGGCTCTATGCGGCTGAAACAGGCTTTTCCCACACACTGTGAAGATGATTTTAGAACACTAATATGGCTCTATGCGACTGAAACAGGCTTTTCCCACACATTGTGAAGATGATTTTTAGAACACAAATATGGCTCTATGCGGCTGAAACAGGCTTTTCCCACACACTGTGAAGATGATTTTAGAACAGTAGTATGGCTCTATGCCCCTGCAATAGGGTTTTCCCACACACTTTGAAGATGATTTTAGAACAGTAATATGGCTCTATGCCCCTGCAATAGGCTTTTACCACACACTTTGAAGATGATTTTAGAACAATAATCTTTCCCTTAAAGCAACAGCTGGAGGCTTTCCCTGTACAACTTGGAGATGATTTTAGAATCTAAAATCATCTCCTAGTTCTATAGGGAGAGGTTCCTACTGTTGCTTAAAGGGACAGATTATTGTTTCTTGCACAAAATTAAAAAGTACATCTACATTGCTGGTTTAACAAAAAAATTCCAAAAATAAAAAAACTGTGTTGGCTACCTCCTCCTCCTCCACCGCCACTTTCACCGCCTCCTCAACCTCCAACTCCACATCCACCTCCATTTTTGATTTTTTTTTATGTGATTTTAGCTTAAAAATTATTTTAAGTTATTTCCCTATCCCCATTTCTTTGTAGGGCACTTGTCCGACCCTTACCCCCATTTTCCTTCCTTTTGCAGACCTCTAGTACTTTCCGGGACTTTTTTACAGCCATTTTTGTGCCTAAAAGTTCGGATCCCCATAGATTTCAATGGGGTTCGGGGTCCGGGTCAAAGTTCGGGTGAAGTCTGGACCCGAACCCGGACTTTGTCCCGAAGTTCGGCTGAACCTGCAGAACCCGAACTTCCAGAGGTTCGATCAACTCTATACCTGAGTAGTGAGTACCTGAGTATTCTGTGAGTACTTGAGTAGTGAGTACCTGAGTAGTGAGTACCTGAGTATTCTGTGAGTACCTGAGTAGTGAGTACCTGAATATTCTGTGAGTACCTGAGTATAGTGAGTACCTGAGTATCGTGTGAGTACCTGAGTATTCGGTGATTACTTGAGTATTCTGTGAGTGCCTGAGTAGTGAGTACCTGAGTATTCAGTGAGTACCTGAGTATAGTGAGTACCTGAGTATCGTGTGATTACCTGAGTATTCTGTGAGTGCCTGAGTAGTGAGTACCTGAGTATTCTGTGAGTACCTGAGTATTCGGTGATTACCTGAGTATTCTGTGAGTGCCTGAGTAGTGAGTACCTGAGTATTCTGGGAGTACCTGAGTATTCGGTGATTACCTGAGTATTCTGTGAGTGCATGAGTAGTAAGTACCTGAGTATTCTGTGAGTACCTGAGTATAGGGAGTACCTGAGTATTGTGTGAGTACCAGGGTAATCAGGTGAGTGCCTGAGTTTTGGATGAGTACCTGAGTATTGGGCGAGTATCTGAGTATTGGGCGAGTACCTGAGTAATATAGTGTGAGTACCTGAGTATAGGGTGTGAGTACCTGTGTATTGTGTGAGTACCTGTGTATTGGGTGAATACCTGAGTAATATAGTATAAGTACCTGAGTATTAGTGTGAGTACCTGAGTGTGGCGTGAGTACCGAGTTCTATGAGGACACGTGTACTGTGAGTATTAGAGGCAGGCAGCCAGCGGCTAGTTAATTGGATAGAGCATAATTCCCAGTCCCCACTAAATCAATAGGTATGATGCCCGGCGGGTGTGGAGAAGCGATTCGGTGTACATCTTGTCGCATGTATGCGTTCCTTGATCATGAGATCGAGGGCGAATACTGCTGTACAAAATGTAAGAACGTTGTTTCCCTGGAAGCCCAGGTTCTGAATCTAAGGAAGCAACTGTCAAGACTGAGATGACTCTCCATACTTAAGGAGAGTTGGGATCGTACTCGGCAGGTGCCGGCAGGGGCTAGCACAGAGGCGGGTGGAGACATAGAGGTGCAGGCACCAGAACAGAGTAGTTGGGTGACAGTTAGGAAGTGTAGAAGGGAAAGAGTCAGGGAGGCTGATCCTAGGCTGGAGCATCCCAATAGGTACACCCCGTTGTGTGATATTGTGGAAACCAGTCAGGAATCAGCATCGCTGGAGCAGAGTGGCGCCCCTAGCTGCCAGGGGAGTAACTCCTCCAGCGAGGGTGGGGATGAAGCCGGTGGAAAGGAAAGACAGATTGTGGTGGTAGGGGACTCAATTCTTAGAAACACAGAGAGGGCAATCTGTCACAAAGACCTGAAGCACTGAACTGTATGCTGTTTACCGGGCGCTTAGGTTCGGAACATCACGGATCGGTTGGACAGATTACTGGGAGGGGCTGGGGAAGACTCGGCTGTCATGGTGCATGTTGGCTTCAATGACAAAGTTAGAGGTAGGTGGAATTTCCTAAAAAAAGATTTCAGGGACCTAGGAGCAAAATTGAGGATTAGAAACTCCAAGGTAGTATTCTCAGAAATACTACCAGTATCTCGAGACACAAGAGAGGCAGCGGGAGATTAGGGAAGTCAACCAGTGGCTGAGGAGCTGGTGTAGAAAGGAGTGTTCCAGGTTCCTGGAGAACTGGACCGATTTCTCAATCGGTTACGAGCTCTATAGAAAGGATGGGCTGCACCTAAATGGGGAAGGTGCAGACCGGCTGGGAATGAGGATGGCCGAAAAGTTAGAGGGGTTTTTAAACTAGGCAATGGGGGGGAGGGTCCAGACTTAGAAATAGCCAGAGTGGAACAGAGTTCAGGGGGTAGTATTGGGGGTAGGAGTGATAGGCCGAATAAAGAATTTAAATCCAAGGCATGTAGTGTAACAAGTCCTATATGCAAACGAGGATTACCCATTAAGGAAACAGTAGGTGTCCAGACAAAACTACGTGGCTTGCTCACTAATGCCAGGAGTCTGGCAGACAAGATGGAGAGCTAGAGTTGCTACTGTACGAGGAGGAATTAGACTTTGTGGGAATTTTGAAGACTTGGTTCAACAGCTGTCATGATTGGCTGGCTACCATCCAGGGATATTCCCTATATCGCAGGGATAGGGAGGGCAAATAAGGGGGAGGGGTATGCCTGTATATAAAAAATGACGTACAAATAAATGTGAGAGATAACATATGGGGCGGCACAGTGGTGTAGTGGGTAGCACTTTCGCCTGGTAACAAAAGGGTCGCTGGTTCGAATCCCAACCACGACACTACCTGCCTGGAGTTTGCATGTTCCCCCTGTGCCTGCGTGGGTTTCCTCCGGGTACTCCGGTTTCCTCCCACACTCCAAAGACATGCTGGTAGGTAGATTAGATCCTGTCTAAATTGTCCCTAGTATATGTATGAATGTGAATTAGGGACTTTAGATTGTAAGCTCCTTGAGGGTAGGGACTGATGTGAATGTAAAATATATATATGTAAAGCGCTGCATAAATTGAGGCGCTATATAAGTACCTAAAATAAATAAATAAATAAAATAAATTACTAGTGGATCTGGGGAGGAAGTTGAAGCCTTATGGGTAGAGCTACAAAGGGAAGATACCAGGGGGAAAGTAATACTGGGAATATGCTATAGGCCCCCTAATCAGGGGGAGGCGGACCTCCTAGCGCAATTTGGAATAGCAGCTAGGATGGGAAGTGTCATTATACTGGGGGATTTTAATTATCCAAATATTGACTGGGAGGAAGGTACTGCACATTCAGCTAAGGCTCGCCATTTCCTAAATGTCCTGCAGGACAATTTCATGGGTCAAATGGTAAATGCACCAACAAGAGAAAAAGCATTATTAGACCTTCTGATTACTAACACAATCTAGGAAATAGCGATCACAGGTCAATTAGTTTCAGTATAAATTACACAAATAGGAAACATAAGGGGAATTCAAAGACACTGAATTTTAAGAGAGCCAACTTCCATACACTATGCTCCTTGCTGGAAGATGTTAGCTGGGATAAAATTCTAGAAACAATGAACGCGGAGGAAAAATGGGAGTGCTTCAAGTACATACTAAACAAAGGTATTAGCCAGTGTATCCCAATGGGAAATAAATTTAAAAGAGCTAATCAAAGACCAGGATGGCTTAGCTCCAACATAAAGGCACACATAAAAGCAAAGGAGAAGGCCTTCAAAAAATACAAGGCTGAGGGGTCTCTGTCAGATTTTCATATTTATAAAACACGCAATAAGGAATGCAAAGGTGCAATCAGAGCAGCTAAGGTAGAACATGAAAGACACATAGCTGAGGAGAGTAAAACGAATCCCAAGAAATTCTTTAAGTATATAAACAGTAAGAGAGGGAGGTCAGATAATATTGGCCCCATAAAGAATGATGACGGTAATCTGGTTACAAAGGATGGAGAAATGGCAAAGGTGTTAAACTCATTTTTCGCCTTAGTATTCACAAATGAAACGGGGGGCTCAATTATTCAGAACTACAATGCTGATCCTCATGGCACGTCACGGGAAGTACCCTCATGGCTAACTGAGGATAAAATCAGGAATAGGCTTGAAAACTGAACACTAATAAGTCACCGGGACCAGATGGCTTACACCCGAGGGTCCTTAAGGAACTTAGCCAAGTTATTGCCAGACCTTTGTACCTAATCTTTAAGAGCAGTTTTCTGACTGGTATGATACCAGCTGATTGAAAGAAAGCCAACGTAGTACCAATATATAAAAAAAGGACCAAGATATAGCCCTGGGAACTACAGACCAGTTAGCTTAGCATCAATAATTTGCAAGCCCTTGGAGAGAATAATAAGAGATTATATACAAGATTATTGTAACAAGAACGGTATCATTAGCGATAATCTACATGGTTTCATGAAGGATCGTTCTTGCCAAACCAATCTATTAACCTTCTATGAGGAGGAGGTGAGCCGCCATCTAGATAAGGGAAGGCTTGTAGACGTGGTGGTCTGGATTTTGCAAAAGCATTTGAAACAGTTCCCTATAAACGTTTACTGTACAAACTAAGGTCCCTCAACATGGGTCAAAGGGTGAGCACCTGGATTGAAAACTGGCTACAGGGGCGAGTCCAGAGGGTGGTGATAAATGGGGAGTACTCAGAATGGTCTGGTGTAGAATGCGGGGTTCCCCAGGGTTCTGTCCTGGGACCAATCCTATTCAATTTATTCATAAACGATTTGAAGGACAGGGTGAACAGCTCAATCTTGATATTTGCGGATGATACCAAACTAAGCAGAGCAATAAATTCTCCATAGGATGTGGAAACCTTGCAAGAAGACCTGAATAAATTAATGGGGTGGGCAGAAAAGTGGCAAATGAGATTTAACGTAGAAAAATGTAAGATAATGCATTTGGGTACCAAGATCATGAACGCAAACTACTCACTAGGGGGAATCTAGGATGGAAAAAACCCTAGGGGTCCTAGTAGAGAACAGGCTCAGCAGTGGCATGCAATGCCAAGCTGCAGCAAGAAAAGCTAACAAAGTGTTGGCATGCATCAAGAAAGGGATCAACTCCAGGGATAAATCAATAATTCTCCTCCTCTTAATAACTAAATAGGGACCTCAACTAGGGAAAGAACTACGTACGGTTGTGAAACAATCGAAAAGAA
>BLSH010403327.1:538467-549952 GCA_018402905.1 Glandirana rugosa | reverse complement strand
GGTGGTGATAAATGGGGAGTACTCAGAATGGTCTGGTGTAGAATGCGGGGTTCCCCAGGGTTCTGTCCTGGGACCAATCCTATTCAATTTATTCATAAACGATTTGAAGGACAGGGTGAACAGCTCAATCTTGATATTTGCGGATGATACCAAACTAAGCAGAGCAATAAATTCTCCATAGGATGTGGAAACCTTGCAAGAAGACCTGAATAAATTAATGGGGTGGGCAGAAAAGTGGCAAATGAGATTTAACGTAGAAAAATGTAAGATAATGCATTTGGGTACCAAGATCATGAACGCAAACTACTCACTAGGGGGAATCTAGGATGGAAAAAACCCTAGGGGTCCTAGTAGAGAACAGGCTCAGCAGTGGCATGCAATGCCAAGCTGCAGCAAGAAAAGCTAACAAAGTGTTGGCATGCATCAAGAAAGGGATCAACTCCAGGGATAAATCAATAATTCTCCTACTATACAAGTCTCTGGTGAGGCCGCCCCTAGAATATGCTGTCCAGTTCTGGGCACCAGCCCTCAGGAAGGATGTCCTGGTATTGGAAAGGATTCAGGGAAGGGCAACAAAGCTAATTAAGGGATTGGAGGACCTTAGTTATGAGGAAAGATTACAAGCACTGAATGTATTCTCTCTGGAGAAGAGACGCTTGAGAGGGGATATGATTTCAATGTACAAATACTGTACTGGTGACAATAGGTACAAAACTATTCCGTGCAAGGGGGTACACAAACACATGTGGCCATTCGAAAAAAAATAGAAGAAAGGCGGTTTAACCTTAAAAAGCGTAGAGGTTTCCTTACTGTAAGAGCAGTGAGGATGTGTTATTCTCTTCCACAAGCAGTAGTCTCCGCTGGGAGTACAGAAAATTTCAAAAAACCATTAGATGCACACCTAAGGGTCCACAACATTGAGGGGTATACAATGTAATACTGACATAAAAAACACACATAGGTTGACTTGATGGACTTTTTTCAACCTTGCTGACTAGAAAAGAATACTGTATAATAAAACAGAAAGAATATAATATATAACAATCATCTGAAATTCGAATTTCAAATAAAATTAATTCCAATTTTGAATAGACTGAATTTGAATAGAGAAGATTATAATAGAATAGACAATAATAGAAAAGAATAGAATAGAAAATAAGAGAATAAAATAGAAAATAATAGAATAGAAAAACTTGAATTTCGAATAGCATAAATTCGAATTTGAATAGAAAAGATTAGAAGAGAATAGAAATACAGAAAAGAATAGAATAGAAAACAATAGAACAGAATAGAATAAAATGAACTATATAACCATTTTCGAAATTCGGATTTCGAATAGAATAAATTTTAATTTGAATACAAAAGATTAGAATAGAATAGAAAATGATAGAAATGAATAGAATAGAACATAAGATAATACAGTAAAACAGAATAGAAAAACAATAGAAAAGTATATAATAAAATAGAAAGAATATAATATATAACAATCTGCCGAAAATTGAATTTCGAATAGAATGAATTCCAATCTCGAATAGACTGAAATTTAACTCGAATAGAAAATATTATAATAGAATAGAAAAAAATAGAATAGTAAAACAATAGAACAGAATAGAATAAAATAGAATATATATAGAAATTAGAATTTCGAATAGAATGAATTGCAATTTTGAGTAGACTGAATTTGAATTTGAATAGAGAAGATTATAATAGAATAGATAATAATAGAAAAGAATAGAACAGAAAATAAGAGAAGAGAATAACATAGAAAATAATAGAATAGAAAAAAATAGAACAGAAAATTAAAATAGAATATATAATCAAAATATATAACCAAAATAGAATATATAACCATCTTCCGAAAATCGATAAAAACTGTCCCAGCCATCCACATGCTCAGCATTTAAATGCTAGCTTGGCCAAATTGCTAGCACTCCAACTGCTGCCTTTTCAGCTGGTAGACTCAGCCCCCTTTCATGAATTTGTGGAATGTGCTGTACAGAAGTGACAGGTTTCCAAAATACATTTCTAGTGCTCTACTGTCATGTGGAAGGCAATGTTTTGACCTCCTTGGACCGGGCGGTCAGCAACAAATTTCATATTACTGCTGACTCATCATCCAGCAGACATGGTCAGGGACGTTACCTTTCCTTCATGGCACACTGGGTAACTCTGCTGGCAGCTGAGAAGGATGCATGTCAGGGTTCGTGTTGGACCTAATTCCACCACCACACCTCCAAAAAAATGGTACTGTTTCTGCCACATCTGCTTTCTCCACACCCTCCTCTTCTTCTTCCTCTGTGGCCTCTACTGCAGCAGTGTCCTCTGAATCAGCAGTGCTCGCAAAGCATTCTAGGGGCTTCGCAAGCAGTCAGGCTAAAAGATGGCATGCGGTGCTTGAGTTAGTCTGTCTAGGGGACAGGAGCCAGACAGGGCCAGAGATTTTGTCAGCTCTGTGGGTGCAGGCTCAGAGGTGGTTGGCAGCTTGAGCCAGGAATGGTTGTATGCGACAATAGCACCAACCTTCTCTCTGCCCTCCGACTGGGACCCTTCACACATGTTCCATGTTTGGCGTACGTCCTGATTTTGGTGGTGCAACTTTCTTGAACAGGTGCCCAGGCATACCAGATATTGTGAGGCAGACCAGAAAAGTCTGTGGTAATTTCCGCCGGTCATACAATGCCAGTGCTCGGCTGACTGACATTTAGCAAAAATTGAACCTGCCCACCAACCTCATTTGTGACATGCCCACCAGGTGGAACTCAACATTGGCAATGCTGCAGCAGCTGCACGCACAGCAGAGGGCCATCAATGAGTACCTCTGAGTATGGTACCAGAACAGGCTCAGTGGAGCTTGTTTTTTTTGCCATGCCAGTGGCTACTGATCAAGGATGCATGCACTGTCCTGTCACCATTTGAGGTGGCCACAAGGATGGTGAGCAGCGACAATGCATGCATCAGTGACACTGTCCCTCTAGTCTTCCTGCTGGAGCACACGCTTCATGGAATCATGGACAGGGCACTTGAAGCAGAACAGAGGGAGAAAGAGGAGGACTTCCTTTCCTCTCAAGGTCCCCTTTATGCAGAGAGTATTCCTGCAGGGCCATCAAACACACAAGAAGAAGAGGAGAAAGTTTGTGTCTGCATGGATGTAGAAGATAACACACAGCAGTCTTCAAGGGATGGGTTTCAGTCCCCAGAAACCCAAGGAGTTTTATGTGGCTGGGAGGAGGTCGTTTTTTACCACTGAGTACGAGTACCGATACTTTACCTCAGGTAGTCGCCAATACTAATTATCGATACCTATCGCCTAGGAATAGGAGTGGTTTGGGAGTTGGGGGCGGGGGTGGTTGTTAGGGAGTTGGGTGACGGCAGGGTGGGAGTAGAGGGTAAGTGAGGGCAAGGTAGTTGAGGGTGGGGTGAGATAGGGATTGTGGGGTGGGAGAGTTGGGATGGAAAAGGCTGTGATTGCTGGGGGAAGAGGATAGAGATAGGAGGGTTATTGGGAGACATGGGGGCAGAGGTGGCAGCTGGTGGAGGGAAGGAGGGGGCAACAGGCAGAAGTGACAGCAGTGACTGCAGGCCTGGTACAGGAGACAGCCAGAGACTGCAGGCCTGGTACAGGCAACAGCCAGAGACTGCATGGTGCTGGAGACAGGTGGAGACTGCATGGGGCAGGAGACAGCCGGAGACTGCATGGTGCAGGAGGCAGCCAGAGACTGCATGGTGCAGGAGACAGCCAGAGGCTACATGGTGCAGGAGACAGCCGGAAACTGCATGGTGCAGGAGACATCCTGTCAAGAGACAGCGATGCCACTACGAGGTGGCGGGGATGGCACCAGTGGCGTCTCCAGCTTTCATATTTAGGGGGACAGGGATAAGAGTAGGGGGATCAACTATAAAACGCAATTATATACACACACACACAGTGCCTTAAGGGAAGGGGAGGACAGAGTGGATGCAGCCAGGTGGAGGGGAGGACAGGGTGGATGCAGCCAGGTGGATGGGAGGACAGGATGGACACAAACCAAAGAAAGAGGGAAAATGAGACTTTGAAGGCTGTCACTATGAATTCCCAAACAGGAAGGCATAACAGTGGATTAGATAAAATCAATATTTATTACTATGCATAATAAAAAAGTCCATTACATATGGAGATATAAGAATATGTTAAAAGACAACACTGGACATAGAGTAAATAAGGTAGGCCTAGTCCCCGGTCATCTTCATAAAGGCAACCGGTATCAAGTCAGGGCCCCTTAGTAGAAAGTGCTTTTATCCACACCGAAATCGCAACACGTTTCGCCACATGCTTCTTCAGGCGATCCTAGTGGTTTATCAGGCAAAAAGCTCAATTAATATAGACCACAGTGAATAGAGTTTCAACACTCACATATTGTATAAATGATTGGGTGAAAAAGTGGGTTGGCGCTGCCCCAGTAGGAAAATGTGCTAGAAAATAAACGTGAATGTGCTGAAAAAAATCGGTGAGTAGCAAATATTGCCCTCTAGTGGTTAATAAACATAAACGGAAACTGTGACTGCGTGAATGCTCTAATAAGAGCGATGTGTGTGAGCTGTGTAACCAAAAGACGTTGAGTGTGCGTGAGTAGGGTCAGTGGTGGCCCGAAGGGACCCCCCTCCGTTCGTGACACAAAACCCCACTCACCACCTGAGAACCAATGTAAAAACAAGAGATTTTACCGGCCACTGTTTTTCAGATCCACTCCGACGTGGTGGCAAATATCCACATGTAAAATACAAATTACGTGGTGTAGGGTATCAAATATTGCAAACCAATTGGAAAAATAGTAGTAACTCACAGTGGAGAAGTCAGAAGACCGGAGCTTCCAAAAGATCCAGGGTTCAGCCGAAGGTACGTCTGACGCTCTAGGCTCCGTCGTCGGAGGCGAGTGGATCTGAAAAACAGTGGCCGGTAAAATCTCTTGTTTTTACATTGGTTCTCAGGTGGTGAGTGGGGTTTTGTGTCACGAACGGAGGGGGGTCCCTTCGGGCCACCACTGACCCTACTCACGCACACTCAACGTCTTTTGGTTACACAGCTCACACACATCGCTCTTATTAGAGCATTCACGCAGTCACAGTTTCCGTTTATGTTTATTAACCACTAGAGGGCAATATTTGCTACTCACTGATTTCTTTCAGCACATTCAGGATTTTATGTTTATCAACCACTAGAGGGCAATATCTGCTACTCACCGATTTTTTTCAGCACATTCACGTTTATTTTCTAGCACATTTTCCTACTGGGGCAGCGCCAACCCACTTTTTCACCCAATCATTTATTCACTGTAACCAGGCCTTTGGCTGGTTTTAGTGGGGGCAGCAGCCTATAGCACTTTCTTTACCACATAGCAGCGCCATACCACCTTCTTTCACTTTTTTATCACATATTGTATAGTCTGCACAAAGAGACATTTTTACACCATTGTCTGCAAATGTCAAGTAAAGAATGCCAGCCATTAAGACTGGTATTGATACACATAATTAGATACACTCCAACATTTGTATATTACACACATGATTCAGAGTCTTCGAAGAGTAAACCAAAGAAAAATATGTGATACATATACTCCAATTTGTAACATATACAGTCCCTTCCTACTACCTCTAACATAAAACCCCCCACATAAACATGGAAGAAAGCAAAATTGGAGAAATACATACCAGTGGTATGATAGACAGGCAGCCCGAGCCCACCCGTGAAAGGGTCAGTAGAATCACCAACCAAACGGATGGGTCTGGAGGACAAAAAAAGGGTCGCGGGGAAAGAGGGGAGGATTGAGTGAGCGCATGATAGTGTAAGAAAAAAAAAATAATAATAAAAGTAAAAATAGAAAAAGAGTAGTCCAAAGGACCCTAATATGAGGAGATGCAAGTAAATTAGGGGAATGCCCCTAGGTTGATTAAACAACCACTTTGCTCAAGATCTGCATCTTAAGAATAATCTAATATCATATGATAGGTGTAGATATTATTAGTATATTAGATATTAGATATTAGTAGTAATTGCATCATTGTATCAGGTGCAAGGAGAGAGGTGGAGTACAATATGGAGAAAAAGGGAGTAAACGGATTGAGACGATGAGTAAACTTAGTAAAATGTATCATACGCCAAATTGCTTACTATTAAATAGAATGAAACTATAACATCCCATATAAGGGAGTAACACGAGTGGATTTTAAACTATGTATACTAATGTGTAGAGTTATACCCCAGATCTGGGGTGAGACCCATACATGGATTGAAACAAGTTTGTATAATTTACCATACATGGAACAGGGTAGGAAAATCCTGTCTTGAATGTGTGTTTATGTTATATCATTTTGTCACATGTATCCCGAAAATGCCCATATAGATGACATAATGATATTTGCAGGGTAAAAAAAATGATGTACAGGGCAGACATAAAAGAAATAAAGAAACAAGAAAATGAAAATATAGAAGAGAAGAAGATGCAGTAATATATAGGCGCTGAAGCAACCATATACTGTTTCTTATGTTGCTCTATGATTTGCAAGGGGTAGCTGAGTGGAATAACCCCCAGCGTGCCGCCCTGCACACTATATAAAAAAGTCCCTGGGGACACATAGTGTCCAAGGGCCCACCTAATATGCTAGTCTGTGTCTCCCGTTTGCATGGAGCTGAACGAGAAGGACAAAACATACAAGACAAACAAAGAAAGAAAGAAAAAAGAAGAAAGGAAAACAGAGGAAAAAGAGGAAAAAACAGACAAGACATGGACATATCCTACCCGGGCGATAAAGTCTCGGACGGACCAGACAAATACACATGGCCGCGGAGCTCTCACATCCATGGGTACAGATGGACTGGAATGGGAAAAGAAAGGGGAGAGGAAATATACAATGAAGTGGGAAAAAAGAGACATGTAAAAAATGTGAATAAATATGTATGGTGTAAATAAATGAGATGTAAATCGTTAGTGAAAAAAATATGATGGAAGAAACCAATGGAATGGAACATGAATGTGGAGAATGATGTGAATGTGAAATAAGATAACATGTGTGCAAAAAAATTATTATTATTTTTTTTTAAATATATATATTTTTTGTCTTTATATTTGTATTTATAATTATTCATATTCACTTCCATATTCACTATTATTTTCACTTTATTTTTATATATATTTAAAAAAAAAATTTTTTGCACACGTTATCTTATTTCACAGGGTTTACAGTGCTCTGCCACCACCAACACCAAAGGCCCAATTTTTCTGTACCTGTTTGACTGGGACGTGTCATTACAATTTTTAAAATAAATTACAACAGCAGGGCCAGTTCCTGCACTCAATGAGAGTAACTGCGAGGGTTTACAGTGTTCTGCCACCACCAATACCCAAGGCCCAATTTTTCTGCACCTGTTTGACTGGGGCATGTCATTACAATTTTATAGAGTGCAGTCCCCGTAGTATATATAATACAGTTCAGACTATATGGTGCAGTCAACAAAAATTACAACTGCAGGGCCCATTCCTGCGCCAAACGAGAGTAACTGTGAGGTTTACAGTGTTCTGCCACCATCAACACCCAAGGCCCAATTTTTCTGCACCTGTTTGACTGGGGCATGTCATTACAATTTTTAAAATAAATTACAACAGCAGGGCCCGTTCCTGCACCCATTGAGAGTAACTGCGAGGGTTTACAGTGTTCTGCCACCACCAATACCCAAGGCCCAATTTTTCTGCACCTGTTTGACTGGGGCATGTCATTACAATTTTATAGAGTGCAGTCCCCATAGTATATATAATACAGTTCAGACTATATGGTGCAGTCAACAAAAATTACAACTGCAGGGCCCATTCCTGCGCCAAACGAGAGTAACTGCGAGGTTTACAGTGTTCTGCCACCACCAACACCCAATTTTTCTGCACCTGTTTGACTGGAGCATGTCATTACAATTTTTAAAATAAATTACAACAGCAGCTATTGAGAGTAACTGCGAGGTTTTACAGTGTTCTGCCACCACCAATACCCAAGGCCCAATTTTTCTGCACCTGTTTGACTGGGGCATGTCATTACAATTTTATAGAGTGCAGTCCCCGTAGTATATATAATACAGTTCAGACTATATGGTGCAGTCAACAAAAATTACAACTGCAGGGCCCATTCCTGCGCCAAACGAGAGTAACTGTGAGGTTTACAGTGTTCTGCCACCATCAACACCCAAGGCCCAATTTTTCTGCACCTGTTTGACTGGGGCATGTCATTACAATTTTTAAAATAAATTACAACAGCAGGGCCCGTTCCTGCACCCATTGAGAGTAACTGCGAGGGTTTACAGTGTTCTGCCACCACCAATACCCAAGGCCCAATTTTTCTGCACCTGTTTGACTGGGGCATGTCATTACAATTTTATAGAGTGCAGTCCCCATAGTATATATAATACAGTTCAGACTATATGGTGCAGTCAACAAAAATTACAACTGCAGGGCCCATTCCTGCGCCAAACGAGAGTAACTGCGAGGTTTACAGTGTTCTGCCACCACCAACACCCAATTTTTCTGCACCTGTTTGACTGGAGCATGTCATTACAATTTTTAAAATAAATTACAACAGCAGCTATTGAGAGTAACTGCGAGGTTTTACAGTGTTCTGCCACCACCAATACCCAAGGCCCAATTTTTCTGCACCTGTTTGACTGGGGCATGTCATTACAATTTTATAGAGTGCAGTCCCCGTAGTATATATAATACAGTTCAGACTATATGGTGCAGTCAAAAAAAATTACAACAGCAGGGTCTGTTCCTGCTTCCAACAAGAGTAACTGCAAGGGTTTACAGTGTTCTGCCACCACCAACACCCAAGGCCCAATTTTTCTGCACCTGTTTGACTGGGGCATGTGATTACAATTTTTAACATAAATTACAACTGCAGGGTCCGTTCCTGCGCCCAACGAGAGTAACTGCAAGGGTTTACAGTGGTCTGCCACCACCAATACCCAAGGCCCAATTTTTCTGCACCTGTTTGACTAGGGCATGTGATTACAATTTTTAAAATAAATTACAACAGCAAGGCCCGTTCCTGTGCCCACTGAGAGTAAATGCGAGGGTTTACAGTGTTCTGCTGCCACCAACACCCAATGCCCTATTTTTCTGCACCTGTTTGACTGGGGCATGTGATTACAATTTTTAAAATAAATGACAACAGCAGAGCCCGTTCCTGTGCCCAACGAGAGTAACTGCGAGGGTTTACAGTGTTCTGCCATCACCAACACCCAAGGCCCAATTCTTCTGCACCTGTTTGACTGGGGCATGTCATTACAATTTTATAGAGTGCAGTCCCTGTAGTACATATAATACGGTTCAGACTATATGGTGTAGTCAGTGTAGTATATATAACACAGTGTATTGAAGTGGTTAAGGGGAGCCCCGTGCCAAAATTAAAATAAAAGGGCCTGGTTTGGATTTTGGGGGGAGCCCCTCGCTATTTTTTTCAGTGTTTTTTGATCTATATTGCCGGGAGCCGGCAATATATTACAGCCGTGTAATTACTTTTTTTCTTTAAAAATGTAATTTTGCGGCACTCTAAACATCACACAGATGCGCCGCTGTACAGGCAGACCAATGGGACCCACCAGACACAATATTTAAAGGAATATTTCATTTTTTTCCACTTCAATCATTATTAAAACCATTGCTCCTGAAAAAACAATTGTTTTAAAAACTTTTTTTGCATTGATACATGTCCCCTAGGGCAGTACCCGGGTCCCCATACACTTTTTATGGCAATAACTTGCATATAAGTCTTTAAAATGAGCACTTTTGATTTTATCTGTTCGAGTCCCATTCATTTTAATAGGCTTCGCGTATTTGAACAAACGTATTGCTTGTTCGCGGTGTTCTGGTGCGAACCGAATCGGGGGGGGGGGGTGTTTGTCTCATCCCTACTATTGACTAGAGATGGGCCAAACACCCCTCGGTTTGGTTTGCGCCAGAACTCTTGAACATCGCAAAAGTTTGGACCTGAGCGGCAAACCCCATTGAAGTCCATGGGGCCGAACAGGAAAAACTCCCCATTTTGAAGGCTTATATTGGCCATAAAAAGGGTATGGGGGCCCGGGTACTGCCTTGGGGGACATGGATCAATGCAAAAAAAATATAGGTTTTTAAGAAGCAGTGATTTTAATGATGCTTAAAGTGAAACAACAAAAATGAAAAATTCCTTTAAATAAACTGCCCCGGGGGATCCCCTTAGTCTGCCTGTAAAGTGGCGCATCTGTACCGTGAATAGAACCTGCTGCAGTTCTGTTTAAAAAAGGACCTGCTGCAGCAAAACTGACATTTATAAAGAAAAAAAAGACATTTAAATTGATTTTCCCTGCAATCTTTCTTTATTTTGTCTAAGGTTATCAGTGGTGTACCCCAAGGTTCAGTGTTGGGACCCTTACGTATTAATAACTTTATAAACGATATTGGGTCTGGGATTAAAAGTACCATTTCAGTGTTTGCAGATGACACCAAGCTATGCAGTGGAATAACGTCCTTACAGGAGGTCTCCAACATACAAGCTGACCTCAATGCACTGTTTACTTGGGCGACTATGTGGTAAAAGAGATTTAATGTAGATAAATGTAAAGTTATGCACTTGGGGGCTAAGAATATGCATGCATCATACATACTAGGGGAGTGCAACTGGGGGAATCCATAGTAGAGAAGGATCTGGGGGTTTTGGTAGATCATAAGCTTAATAATGGCATGCAATGCCAAGCTGTGGTTTCCAAAGCCAGTAAAATCTTTTCTTGTATTAAGAGAGGTATGGAGAGAGAGATATCATTTTACCCCTGTACAAATCATTAGTAAGACCTCATCTGGAATATGCAGTTCAGTTTTGGGCACCAGTTCTCAAAAAGGATATCGGAGAACTGGAGAAAGTGCAGAGAAGTGCAACCAAATTGATTAGAGGAACTGAAAATTATTCTCTCTTGCGAAGAGGAGGTTAAGGGGGGATATGATCAACATGTACAAATACATAAGTGGTCCATATAGTGATCTTGGTGTTGAGTTATTCACTTTAAGGTCATCACAGAGGACAAAGAGGCACTCTCTACGTCTAGAGGAAAAAAGATTTCATCCCCAAATACGGAAAGGTTTCTTCACAGTTAGAGCTGTGAAAATGTGGAATAAACTCCCTCCAGAGGTGGTTCTAGCCAGTACAGTAGATTGCTTTAAAAAGGCCTGGATTTTTCCTTAATGTACATAACATAACTGGCTACTAACATTTATAGGTAAAGTTGATCCAGGGAAAATCTGATTGCCTCTCGGGGGATCAGGAAGGATTTTTTTCCCCTGTTATAGCAAATTGGATCATGCTTTGCTGGGTTTTTTTGCCTTCCTCTGAATCAACTGTGGGTGAAGGATTGGGTATATGGGATTGTATGGTTTTATATATATATATATATATATATATATATATATATATATATATATATATATATATGTTAGGGTAT
>BLSH010403327.1:502120-519990 GCA_018402905.1 Glandirana rugosa | reverse complement strand
ATACACACACATACATACATACACACATACATACACACATACATACATACACACATACATACACACATACATACACACATACATACACACATACATACACACATACATACACACACACATACATACATACACACACACACATACATACATACATACACACATACATACACACATACATACATACATACACACACATACATACATACACACATACATACACACATACATACATACACACATACATACATACACACATACATACACACACACATACATACACACATACATACATACATACACACATACATACACACATACATACACACATACATACACACACTAGGGTTGCCACATCATCCCTTTAATCCAGGACACATATGAATTACACAGGTTGTTCTGAGGCTGATTTAATGCAGATGAGGCACCAAGTGAGTTTAATTACCACCTTAATCATCCACAGAACAACCTGTGTAATTATTATGTGTCCCGGATTAACGGGATAACGTGGCCACCCAGACACACACACACACACACACACACAAAGCTCTACCGTCTTCTACCTATGTAAAAGTACCTTTCAGAACTGTAGCTGGCTCTGTCATAGATTCGTTTTCTTTTCAAGTCAGCGCACACTCCTCTTCTCATTTTCAACTCCCAAACTCCCCTCCCCCACCAGCATGGAGATAAGGAACGGTGCAGCTCTCCCCCTTCCTTCCCTTGAACATGCTGCCTTCAGCCAGAGCAGGTGCAGAGCAGAGAGGCTGCAATAGGAGCCATGGGGGAGATGTTACTTTCGTACTGTGAGTGCAGCTGCATAGCCGCAAACCTCCTGTACAGCATATTGCCATCTTTTCCCCTCCAGAAATGTATGAATACGGGCTGTTTCCTTATAGGCTGGTTGCTTGACAAAGGGGCTGGTGTGGGTAGCAGCACCGCCCATCCTCAACATCACAAGTAGAATCTGACAGCTGCACGCTCTCTCCGCAGCTACACAGAGCAAACCCAGCAGGTTTGCTCTTAAATCACAAGCTGTGCTGGATGAGATGCCTGGAAGTTGCCATATAATCATCAACTGATGCGGGACAAAGCTCTTGTACCGCGGGACAAAGGTATAGATGCGGGAAAGTCCCGCCCAATCCGGGACTGTTGGGAGGTATGGGTGCAGGTTGCAGGGTGCAGAGTGAGGTGGGTGCAGAATGCAGGCCTCTTCTCACCTAACCCCCCCCCAGATTCCAGTGCAGAGTTCCAGTCCCCTCTCCCTCCCAATTTCAGTTCAGCATTTATGCCCGGGGATTCCAGTACAGAGCTCCACTCCCCCCAAGTACAAGGCTCTCCTCCCACAGCCCCCCACTCCAGGATTCCATACAGAGTTTTCCTCTGCCCGCTACTTACAACATGTTGTCCTACGAGGCTGCTTCCCTTTTGCAGATTCCCCACCCCTTCCTCCTCTGCTCTCATAGATGCCCGAGGGATCAGAGCGGCCGCAGGGGGAGGAGCGCTGTCGCTTGTAAATACAGAAGCAGCGCTTCTGTATTTGCAAAGTGACACTAGCGAGCAGCCTGCATGCCTCCAGCTCCAGAGGTGGCTGAACTCCGGAGGGCAACGCTGGGCTCAAGGGGCAGGCAGCCAGGGGAGGGCTGGCAGCCGTAGGCCTGGGGGGCAAGTCCAGTCAAGTGGCCCATTGAACCACCAAATCAGCTCACCATCCATGCCCACCCAGTGGGCCTAGCGGGATCCATGGTAGGGCCGGCCCTGGGCGCCCCCCCTTTGCCTGCAGTTAGTTGGTGGCTGCGCCCCTGGGCCCTATTTCCTTCCACCACAAGAAAAAAAAAGTGTGAGCGGGCAGCAGCCATCAGCCATTTTAAATGTAAGTTAGGGTGGCCTGGGGGGCAATTGCCACCCTACCCCCTGGGCCAGCCCTCCCCTGCAGGCAGCGCAGGGCCCCCAACAATGACTGGACCCTGGGCACCTGCCCCTTTTGCCCTGCGGTAAAGACGGCCCTGCCAACACAGTCCCACCATATATGGTGTGAATATGCCCTAACCACTTGCCACCCACCCGCAGTAGTTTTATTGAAGGTGGGTGGCACAGGCAAACGAGACAGCATACCCATACCTTGCCACCTGTTTACAAACACACAAAACTCTGTACACAGTGACCTGGCTTCTCCTCAAAATCAACTCTGAGTTCAGGGAGAAAAAGCAGCCAAATCTGTTTGTAAAAGCAGCATACATTACACTTGATTGGCACACAGTTAACCCCTTGATGTCAACCTCCCAGCCAGTGTCATTATTACAGTGACAGTGTATAGTATTATCACTGATCACTGCATTAATGTCACTAGTTATGTCAGTGTCAGTCAATGTACCTCCCTGCGAGGGTCTGTTAGCACCATCTTGCATGAAAGCCTATCACTGTCCCACTATAAGTCGCTGATTGATGCCATTACCAGTATAGCTTCTATAGCTGTGTAAATTCTAGTATATATATACACCATCGTTTGTAGACACTATAACTGTCACACAAACCAATCAATATACACATATTGGGATTTTTTTATACCAAAACATGTAGCAGAATATTGTACTTTAATTCTTGAGAGTAGGTGTGTGAATTGGGGCAGGTTTGTAGGGGCCCCATAGCATTACTTTGCCCAGGGGCCCGTGATGCTATTAAGATGGCCCTGGTTAGAGCTGGAAGTGGAGCCAGAAGATGTTGCTGAACTGCTTGCGTCCCACACTGAGCCCCTCAGCAATGAAGGAGAGAGAAAATGTGCAGGACGGGGTTGAGATCATTGAACAGCCTGAAGGCTTAACTAGAAAAATTCTCTTTGAAGCTTTCCGTCTTGATAATGCCATGGTTCTTTTTGAAAAGCATGATCGGGATTTTGAATTAAGTTCCAAAGTCAGTGCTAACATTTCATGGGCTTATGCCTGTTACAAAGAAATCTACAGGGAAAAGAAGAAAGCTACACTTCAAACCTTCATAGACACTTACTTTTCTAAAAATCCACCAGCACACAGATCATCAACATTGACTGACAGTCATTTTGATCCCAGATCATCATCAACTGACAGTCCATTTCCAGCTCAGACATCACCACCACGTCCTGCTCCAACTCTTATTGCTATTTGTAGTACACCCAATTTGCCAGCAAGAAAGCGCCTCGACTTTGAAGACTTGAATACCTGTACCCCTGACAGTCCATTTCCAGCTCTTACATCACCATCATGCAGTGGCGTCAGGAGGGGGGCTGAGGGGGGCTGGAGCCCCATTGGGTCCCAAAAAAGCCCCTGGGCTTCGGGCATTCATAAATGAATGATTAGCCCCGAGCGGCCGTTTACAAAAATGGGCGGTGATCAATCCGAGCGAGGCCGAGTGAGTGGCACAAAGTCCTGCCTCCTGGACGTGGCAGCGCCTATGATGGATGTCACACTGGTCCAATGCTGGGACCTCGGCATGTGTGACATCCATCATAGGAAGTGGGAATGACACTGTGGCTGCTCCGGGCACTTGGAAATCCCTGCTCTCTCTGTGTAAATGGGCGGATGGCTCTCCTATCCTGGCTGCCTGGTGCCTGCAGGCAGGGCTGTCTTCTGAATGGTCATGAGGGATGGGCACCCTGCACACTACAGGTAGGGCAGAGCAGCCTGAGCTGCAGGAGTGTCAACTGTCAAGAAATCTTAGGTCAGTATATGTGTCAGGTAGGTCAATGTAGGGGCCAGCTAGGTCAGTGTAGAGGGCAGGTAGATCAGTGTAGGTGTCAGGTAGGTAGGTCTGTGTAGGGGGCAGGTAGGTCAGGGTAGGTGTCAGGTAGGTAGGTCAGTATAGGGGCAGGTAGGTCAGGGTATGTGCCAAGTAGATCTGTATAGGTGTCAGTTAGGTCAGTGTAGGTGTCAGATAGGTCAGGGTAGGTGTCAGGTAGGTCATTGTAGGTGTCAGGTAGGTCAGGGTAGGTGTCTGGTCGGTAGGTCAGTGTATTTGTCAGGGTAGGTGTCAGGTAGGTCAGTGTAGGTGTCAGGTAGGTCAGGGTAGGTGTCAGGTAGGTAGGTCAGTGTATGTGTCAGGTAGAGCAGTGTAGGTGTCAGATAGGTCAGTGTAGGTGTCAGGTAGGGCAGTGTAGGTGTCAGGTAGGTGTCAGGTAGGTCAGGGTAGGTGTCAGGTAGGTCAGGGTAGGGATCAGGGGGGTTAGTGTAGGGGTCTGGTAGGTTAGTGTAGGTGTCAGGTAAGTCAGTGTAGGGGTCAGGGGGGTTAGTGTAGGGTCGGGTAGGTTAGTGTAGGTGTCAGGTAGGTCAGTGTAAGGGCCAGGGGGGTTAGTGTAGGGATCTGGTAGGTTAGTGTAAGTGTCAGGTAGGTCAGTGTAGCGGTCAGGGGGTTAGTGTAGCGGTCTGGTAGGTTAGTGTAGGTGTCAGGTAGGTCAGTGTAGTGGTCAAGGGGATTAGTGCAGGGGTCTGGTAGGTTAGTGTAGGGGGCAGGTAGGTCAGTGTATGTGTCAGGTAGGCCAGTTTAGTGGTCAGCATTGATGGGCACTGATGAGACAGACAGTAACCAGCAAGCAAGCTTACTCCCCCACCGCATCCCAACCACCCCCCCACCCCCAATGTAGGGCTTGCTTGGGCTGAAGCCCCTAGTCTTTATCCCACCTAGCAATGCCCTTGCCATCAAGTCCCGCTCCTACTCTCGCCCTTGAAGATTTGATTTGTGAAACATACTGTAAGATACCTGTATGCCTTTATCCCTCCTACTACAATAAATTCTCTCAGTTGCTCTGGCCTTGCGACAACAATCAGGTGGGGTACGTTTACAATTTTTCTTTTAATATTGTGTTTATTTTAGTTATCAATGCATTATTCATAGCAGGTATGCCTGTAAATAACTATTGCAATGCATTATATGTATTGAGAAGTGAAAAAAAGTATGGCTTCACTACATTTTTGTTTTACATAAATGCTCTGGTCCCATTGTGTACTTAAAAGTGGGGTATGCCTGTAGTAAGCCAGTCCACCACCTCCTCTACATGCTGTGGCTGGATAGCACAGGCAACATCACTAAACAGAGACAAAGGTACCCTGCCTGAGGATGGAACAAGTCCACCTTTGGCTGTGGACACTGCTGGCCCCCTCATAGTGGCATGTGGACGTCTGCCTCTCCTTCTTGGCCCCCCACACACAATGGGAGGGCTTATTACCCAAATACCCAAAGATACTGGGAAATGTGTAATTGGATGCACTTTATTCAAAGAAAAGTGGTGTTTGGTGCACTTTAACTTGAGGACTGACGCTGACAGAAATGTAAAAACTATTAGAAAAAGTAAAAAAATTTAAAAAGGGGGAACAGCAGCATCGCATCCTGAAAAACTGAGGCTCACAATTAAAAAAAAAAAGAGGGCAGGCTGGGGACAAAAAAGAAAAAGATAAAAAAAACACACAAAAAAAGGTATACAGTAGCACTGTATTAATGTTATGTAAAGCTGTGTTAAACACTGCACTACACTAACACACAATACTCACACACTGTACTAAGACTAAACTAACACTCTACGCTCTGAGTCACCATTAGGCCTCATGCATACAAGACGTTAAAAAAACTTCCTAAAAACGCCAGTAGCTTATCAGTGATATTTTTCAGCTTTTATTAGCGTTATAGTACCGCTATTTCTTCACATTTTAAAAGGGCAGCCTGCGACCAACCATATAAACCTTTCCAATGCTCCTTGCTGCAGTGATCAGTTATAGGTGGGGACAGTAACCACTTGTTTGTAGAGGTGAGATGTGAACAGGGAGAGAAAAGGTGAGTTGTGAACAGGGAGTGCAGAGGTGAGCTGTGTACAGGGAGTGAATAGGTGAGCTGTGTACAGGGAGTGCAGAGGTGAGCTCTGTACAGGGAGTGCAGAGGTGAGCTGTGTACAGGGAGTGCAGAGGTGAGCTGTGTACAGGGAGTGCAGAGGTGAGCTGTGTACAGGGAGTGCAGAGGTGAGCTCTGTACAGGTAGTGCAGAGGTGAGCTCTGTACAGGGAGTGCAGAGGTAAGTTGTGAACAAGGAGTGCAGAGGAGATCTGTGGATGGGGACGGAGAGGTGAGCTGTGGATGGGGACCGAGAAATGAGCTGTGGACGGGGACAGAGAGGTGGGCTGTGTACAGGGAGTGCAGAGGTGAGCTTTGTACAGGGAGTGCAGAGGTGAGCTGTGAACAGGGAGTGCAGAGGTGAGCTGTGTACAGGGAGTAAAGTGGTGAGCTGTGAACAGGGAGTCCAGAGGTGAGCTGTGAACAGGGAGTCCAGAGGTGAGCTGTGTACAGGGAGAGCAGAGGTGAGCTGTGAACGGGAAGTAAAGTGGTGAGCTGTGAACGGGGAGTCCATCGGTGAGCTGTGTACAGGGAGAGCAGAGGTGAGCTGTGAACGGGAAGTAAAGTGGTGAGCTGTGAATGGGGAGTCCAGAGGTGAGCTGTGTACAGGGAGTCCAGAGGTGAGCTGTGTACAGGGAGTGCAGAGGTGAGCTGTGTACAGGGAGTGCAGAGGTGAGCTCTGTACAGGGAGTGCAGAGGTGAGCTCTGTACAGGGAGTGCAGAGGTGAGTTGTGAACAGGGAGTGCAGAGGTGAGCTCTGTACAGGGAGAGCAGAGGTGAGCTCTGTACAGGGAGAGCAGAGGTGAGCTGTGTACAGGGAGAGCAGAGGTGAGCTCTAACCCAGATAATTAAACTAATAATACAGTCCACATAATTAATGTATATAAAAAAGTGACATAGCTACAGCATATCTTCAATAATCCCCATTTCCCTGCAGGCCAGGATATCCAAGCTTTCAGATGGTGGACCAATAAAGGTCTCTACAGAATTGGACACTTTCTCTACTCTTCTGGCCCTATCTCCCTGGAGCATTGTTTGGAAAAATTGGATATGCCCCCATCTGAAAGGTTTTGATTTCAACAAATTCACCATTTCATAGTGATGATCTGGAGGACCACACAGGCCTCAGGAGGAGTTACTCCGTATGAAAAATGGTGTTCTGAAACCCCCTCTCAAAAGGGAGGAGTCTCTATAATATATGCATCACTGGTTGATCACCCTGAGAAACCCCCATATGCCAGGAGTTGGGAGGGGAAGCTGAGCTTGAGTTGGGGAGTGGACAGATGGTTTGACCTCTTTCTGAAATCCTTCAAGGGACTAGTAAACATCACACTGATGGAGGCTAGCGTGAAGGTAATCTCCCGTTGGTACCTGGTCCCTGCCCAACTCGCTTCCATGTTCCCGAATTCGTCTCCATTATGTTTTAGAGGCTGCCACATTCAGTGTTCGTACTTTCACACTTGGTGGGAATGCCCCAAGATTAGGGGCTTTTGGAACAGAATCTTCTCGATGTTGCAAAAAGTTACAGGCTAGCCTATACCACAAGACCCGGAGGTGGCGTTATTAAATCTCAGACCAGCCGGACTTTCTAAGTCTTTAAACAAATGAACCCATTTTATTCTTTTGGGAGCTAAATTAACTTTAGCAAAGGCATGGAAGAAACCCTCTGTTTCTTTGATCGCAGCTAAGAAAAAGATGACTTGGATAATGACCCAGGAAAAATATGCCAATATCCTCTTTGACTCTTGGGCCAAATTTGACATGATATGGGATCCCTGGCGATCTTACCTCAACTTGCCCATTTCTTAAGGTCCTGTGTGCTATCAGATAACGCCTCCCTGGTGCCTGTTCCCACCTCCTCCTGCTAATCATCTTTCTTCTTCTTTTCTGTTCTCCCTCCTTCCTCGTTTTCTCTTTTTTTTCTGATCTCTAGGTTATATCATCATTGCATTTAATGTATGGTCACAAATGAGTGATGATGAGGGGACACGCGTTCCCAAGTTTACACTTCAGGGGTTAAGTTGGTCTTTGTTTATGCAAGGCTCACTTAGCGGGTGGACTTCTCGGCTCGGTCCGGTCCCATGCCCAGGTACAGTCTGTTCCCATTTGGGGTGCCGGGCGATGGGTCCGGGGACGATACGGTGGTCTTGCTCTAAATAGGCAGAATTGAAGCATTGTTATTCATGCATCTGTCCATACAGTCTTTATCTTTTTGTATGTTTATTGTGATTTTGGGGTAAGGCTCTCCCTTACCTGCAGTTTTTGCTTTCTTTTGTATTTGAAATTGCTAATAAAATCTTTAAAACTAAAAAAGTGACAAAGTGCTTCAAAAAGTGCTCTTCCGTGATCCAATGAAATGCTATGTACAGGTAAAGTGACAAAGTGACCGGTGCCCTCTTGTGCCCTCATTAACCAGACGGAATGGACCTGCTGCTTTGCAGTCAGCAGATCAATCAGGCTGTATTCTGGTGGGGGCAGCGATCCTGATCCTAATCGGACTCTGATGATGAGATGATCCTCACGTACAAACACCAAATGTTCAAAGAATCCAAAGGCACTCAGAAAATAAAGGAAGATTCCATAGTGTACACTGAAAATATGCTGAATTTATTGCACAAAGAATCCTACTTACAAGATCAAAGTAGTTTGCAGACATCAATCAAAGGTAAAAACTCCAACAAGAGACCGAGATAGCGTGCGTTCCACTCCGTAGCAACTGATGGCGGAAATGACGTCGGTGACTGTGACGGACCGGAAGTGACGTCAACGCGTTTCGCTCGTAACTAGAGCGTCATCACTGTCTATCACGGACACTTTACCTGCACATAGCATTTCATTGGAGCACGGAAGAGCACTTTTTGAAGCACTATGTCACTTTTTTATGTACATTAATTATGTGGACTGTATTATTAGTTTAATTATCTGGGTTGGCGCTGTTACATTGATCGCTCTTGCGGGCAGGAATAACCTGAGTACAGCAGCCCCCAGTCGTTATATACATTGTCCTTTGTAGCACTGTACACTTTTTGATACTTTATTAGTTGGTCTATTTCAAGTTCTTATGTTGGCACAATGATCATGGGTTGGCACTGTTTTGTATGTTAGAGGTGAGCTCTGTACAGGGAGTGCAGAGGTGAGCTCTGTACAGGGAGTGCAGAGGTGAGCTATGGATGAGAATGGAGAGGTGAACTGTGGATGGGGACAGAGAGGTGGGCTGTGTACAGGGAGTGCAGAGGTGGGCTGTGTACAGGGAGTGCAGAGGTGAGCTTTGTACAGGGAGTGCAGAGGTGAGCTTTGTACAGGGAGTGCAGAGGTGAGCTGTGTACAGGGAGTCCAGAGGTGAGCTGTGAACGGGGAGTCCAGAGGTGAGCTGTGAACGGGGAGTCCAGAGGTGAGCTGTGAATGGGGAGCGCAGAGGTGAGCTGTGAACGGGGAGCACAGAGGTGATCTGTGGATGGGGACAGAGAGTTGAGCTGTGGACGGGGACAGAGAAATGAGCTGTGGATGGGGACAGAAAGGTGAGCTGTGAACAGGGAGTGCAGAGGTGAGCTGTGTACAGGGAATGCAGAGGTGAGCTGTGTACAGGGAGTGCAGAGGTGAGCTGTGTACAGGGAGTGCAGAGGTGAGCTGTGTACAGGGAGTGCAGAGGTCAACTCTGGATGGGGACGGAGAGGTGAGCTGTGGATGGGGACAGAGATGGGAGCTGTGTACAGGGAGTGCAGAGGTGAACTGTGTAAAGGGAGTGCAGAGGTGAGCTGAATACAGGGAGTGCAGAGGTCAACTGTGGATGGGGACAGAGGGTAGAGCTGTGGACGGGGATAGAGAAATGAGCTGTGGACGGAGACAGAGATGTGAGCTGTGTACATGGAGTGCAGAGGGGAGCTGTGTACAGGGAATGCAGAGGTGAACTGTGTACAGGGAGTGCAGAGGTGAGCTGTGTACAGGGAGTGCAGAGGTGAGCTGAATACAGGGAGTGCAGAGGTCAACTGTGGATGGGGACGGAGAGGTGAGCTGTGGATGGGGACAGAGATGGGAACTGTGTACAGGGAGTGCATAGATGAGCTGTGTACAGGGAGTGCAGAAGTGAGCTGTGAATGGAGATGAAGAGGTGAGCGGTGGATGGGGATGAAGAGATGAACTGTGGATGGGGACAGAGAGGGGAGCTTTGGATGTGGACCGAGAGGTGAGCTGTGTACAGGGAGTGCAGAGGTGAGCTATGGATGGGGATGGAGAGGTGAACTATGGATGGGGACAGAGAGGTGGGCTGTGTACAGGGAGTGCAGAGGTGGGCTGTGTACAGGGAGTGCAGAGGTGAGCTTTGTACAGGGAGTGCAGAGGTGAGCTGTGTACAGGGAGTCCAGAGGTGAGCTGTGAACGGGGAGTCCAGACGTGAGCTGCGAAGGGGAGTCCAGAGGTGAACTGTGAACGGGGAGCGCAGAGGTGAGCTGTGAATGGGGAGCGCAGAGGTGATCTGTGGATGGGGACAGAGAGTTGAGCTGTGGACGGGGACAGAGAAAGGAGCTGTGGATGGGGACAGAGAGGTGAGCTGTGTACAGGGAGTGCAGAGGTGAGCTGTGTACAGGGAGTGCAGAGGTGAGCTGTGTACAGGGAGTGCAGAGGTGAGCTGAATACAGGGAGTGCAGAGGTCAACTGTGGAGGGGGACAGAGAGTAGAGCTGTGGACGGGGACAGAGAAATGAGCTGTGGACGGGAACAGAGAGGTGAGCTGTGTACATGGAGTGCAGAGGTGAGCTGTGTACAGGGAATGCAGAGGTGAGCTGTGTACAGGGAGTGCAGAGGTGAGCTGAATACAGGGAGTGCAGAGGTCAACTGTGGATGGGGAAGGAGAGGTGAGCTGTGGATGGGGACAGAGATGGGAGCTGTGTACAGGGAGTGCATAGGTGAGCTGTGTACAGGGAGTGCAGAAGTGAGCTGTGGATGGAGATGAAGAGGTGAGCGGTGGATGGGGATGAAGAGATGAGCTGTGGATGGGGACAGAGAGGGGAGCTGTGGATGTGGACCGAGAGGTGAGCTGTGTACAGGGAGCGCAGAGGTGAGCTATGGATGGGGATAAAGAGATAAGCTGTGGAAGGGGGTGAAGAGGTGAGATATGATTGAGGGAGGGGGCAGAGGTGAGCTGTGGATGAGGATGGAAAGGTGAGCTGTAAATGGAGAGGTGAGCTGCGTAGAGGGAGTGCAGAGGTAAGCTGTGTACAGGGAGTGCAGAGGTAAGCTGTGTACAGGGAGTGCAGAGGTAAGCTGTGTACACGGAGTGCAGAGTTAAGCTGTGTACACGGAGTGCAGAGGTGAGCTGTGTACAGGGAGTGCAGAGGTGAGCTGTGTACAGGGAGTGCAGGGGTGAGCTGTGTACAGGAAGTGGAGAGGTGAGCCTTGGATGGGGATGAAGAAGTAAGCTGCGAATGAGGATGAAGAGGTGAGCTGCGTAGGAGGATGACGAGGTGAGCTGCGTATGAGGATGACGAGGTGAGCTGCCTATGAGGATGAAGTGGTGAGCTGTTTATGAGGATGAAGGGGTGAGCTGCATATGAGGATGAAGAGGTGAGCTGCGGATGAGGATGAAGAGGTGAGCTGTGGATGGGGTCGGAGAGGTGAGCTGTGTACAGGGAGTGCATAGGTGAGCTATGTACAGGGAGTGCAGAGGTGAGCTCTGGATGGGGATAAAGAGATGAGCTGTAGAAGGGGATAAAGAGGTGAGATATGAATGGGGGGCAGAGCTGAGCTGTGGATGAGGATGGAAAGGTGAGTTGTAAATGGAGAGGTGAGCTGTGTACAGGGAGTGCAGAGGTGAGCTGTGTACAGGGAATGTAGAGGTGAGCTGTGTACAGGGAATGCAGAGGTGAGCTGTGTACAGGGAATGCAAAGGTGAGCTGTGTACAGGGAATGCAAAGGTGGGCTGTGTACAGGGAGTGCAGAGGTGATCTCTGTACAGGGAGTGCAGGGGTGAGCTGTGTACAAGGAGAGCAGAGGTGAGCTGTATACAGGGAATGGAGAGGTTAGCTGCGTATGAGGATGAAGAGGTGAGCTGCAGATGGGGATGAAGAGGTGAGCTGCGGATGAGGATGAAGGTGTGAGCTGCGGATGAGAATGAAGAGGTGAGCTGCAGATGAGGATGAAGAGGTGAGCTGCTTATGTGGATGAAGAGGTGAGCTGCATATGAAGATGAAGAGGTGAGCTGCGGATGGGGATGAAGAGGTGAGCTGTGGATGGGGATGGAGAAAATGCTTAGCTTTGCGTTGTACAGATTCTTTGGATTCATTTAGTAACACTTAGGCCTCATGCACACTGGACGTTATGAAAAATGGGCTATAAGCTAGTGCTGACGCCAGGAAAAAAAGCTGCATTAAAAATATAAACACGGCGGTTCTCCGTTCTGTGAAGGGGGACATGACAGATCTACTGATCCCTGCCACTGGGATCAGTGAGATCTGTTATGTCCCGGCCAGCCCTGCCCCCACACAGTTAGAACACACCCAGGGAACACCGTTAACCCATTCACTGCTCCCTTAGTGTTAACCCTTCAGTGGACATTTACATTTTTGATCAATGTATAAATGCCATTGGTCCCAAAAAAGTGTCAAAAATGTCCGACATGTCCACCCCAATATCAAAGTCCCGATAAAAATCGCAGATCGCCGCCATTACTAGTAAAAAAAATAAATAAATAAAAACGCCATAAATCAGTTCCCATAGTTTGTAGACGTGATACCTTTTGCGCAAACCAATCAATATACGCTGATTGCGATTTTTTTCCCACCAAAAATATGTAGAAGAATATATATCGGCCAAAACTGATGAATAATTTTTTTTTCATATTTTTTTTGGATTTATATTATAACAAAAAGTAAAAAATAGTGTTCTTTTTTCAAAATTGTCGCTCTTTGTTTAGTTATAGACAAAAAATAAAAACTGCAGAGGTGATCAAATACCACCAAAAGAAAGCTCTATTTGTGGGAAAAAAATTATAAACATTTTGTTTGGGTACAACGTCGCACGACCGCGCAATTGTCATTCAAAATGCGACAGCGCTGAAAGCCGAAAATTGGTCTGGGCAGGAGGGGTGTTTAAGTGCCCAATAAGCAATGGTTAAGCTGAAATAGAACTCCAGAGCAAAACAGCATTTGTAACTTCAAGGTTAGGATCAACAATTCACTGTTAAATACACTTTCATAAAGGGCTTATTACATCAATTTACCTTACTCACTGCTCATGGGAGCGGGCACAGAAGAGCAGTGGACCGAATATTCTATATCAAGCCACTCTTTTCTAATCGCTCCCCTGAAAGTGCAGCACAGATTCAAACAATGACATCAATAATGAGCAGTAGCAAATAAAGAATTGCAGATAAACTAGTATGATGTACTCCTATACACGATGAGGCTTTGTTCTTTCTTGACAGTTCTTGAAGAGGAAGTAAATGCTGCTGTAAATCCTAATGGGTTTACTTCCTCTTATTCAATACGGCAATGTAGAAGCATAATAGGCTAATATGCATCGCATACTAGCCTATTATGTGCCACTTACCTGCCATCGCTGCCTGCACTGTGCCCACAGCAGGGAGCGTCCATCTTCGTCCCTCTTCCTTCCGGGGCAGTGAACTCCGGCGACATGATTGGCTGCATGTGCACGGGAAGCCGCCAATCGCGGCACGCTGTCAGTGAATAAACGGCACGGAAGCCGTTTCTTCACTGCGCATGTGCCGAATGATGTTGGCACATGCCAGTATAGCGGATATCTCCTAAACTGTACAGGTTTAGGAGATATAAAAGGAAGCTACAGGTAAGCCTGATTATAGGCTTACCTGTAGTTTAAAGTGGTTGTCAAGAGTTGACAAGAAGCATGCCAGAAGAGGCACGGTATGATTGAAGGGTGTACCTGCCGTCTAGGGAGGAGTCCAACGGGGGGTTGCCCTCCAAATTGTAGAGGTTCTCGCAAAAGGACCGAAACTCCGTCGCCATATCGGAGGAGGTGGTCAACTTCTGTCTAGAGGTGGCCATAATACTGGAAATGTAGGTTTTGGTTCGAGGGCTGCGCAGTGCCCGTGCCAATAATGTGCCCGATTTGTTTGAGAATTTGTACATTGTACGGTGTGCCCATGCCAGTTTTTGCTTAGTTTTATGGAAGCAGAGTTCCTCCCTGACTTTCAGAAGATCTTGATAGGTGGATCGATCGAGACTCGCCTTATGGGAACATTCTAACCTGCGCATCTGTGCAAGTAAATCCTCTATGTGGCGAGATCTCTGGCTTTTAAGATGGGCTCCCCATCTGCATTGTAGAGAATTTAACTTATTGGTGTTCACAGTGATCACTGCCTATTAGATGAATCACAGGTACTACAAGTCACTGCAGACCAGCTGAGAAGTAATGAGATTTGTAATCCAACTTGGCTGTTCAGATGATGATGATAATGCTGGAAGCAATGAAACACTCTCGTTCTTTGCTCCTGGGAAAACGGCCTCCACTGCACTGCATGCAGACTCTCTCTCTCTGATCAATCGATGTGGCTGCTGCTGTGACTGCTTCAGCCCTGGAATGGACTCAGATGTCTGTAAGCTGGCTCTGCAGATCACCCACCGGAAAACTGTAGCACCGCAGCTGGCTGGGACACTGGAAATTCAGCTGGCTGCAGCCCCACCGTGAAGGACACACAGGCTCCTTACTGATCGATCACGCAGTCCCAAGAGCGAGAAGCAAACTTCTCCCCTCACTTAAAAGGGTTCTCCCACAAAGCATCATTCCTCCAAAGAGCTTTTCCTGCAGCACAGCACCCTGGGAAATGGAGTACTTCCATTGCAGAGTCCAAGGACAGATTTCCTCTGTAGTACTACAAATCCCATCAAACATTGCTGCTCCCAGAAATCCTTGTTGCTGCTGTAAAAGCCTCCCCCATTGGCTGTTGTCTCTGTTCCTTCTATTGGCTCTGTTTCTTATGCTCAAGAAAACACAGGAGACTAAAGCCTCGTACACACGGTTCGACGATCGTATACAACAGGTCGTACAAACGACCGTTGTATGCAAAATCGATCGTTAGTATGCATGATTAGAACAGCCGACATACGACGGTCGTACAACAGAAGTTGTATGAGCAGACTAGAAAACTTGGTAGTACCAACAAGCGGTCTTACGACCGTTGTATCCTGTGTACAGAGAAGTAGGTCCAACAAGTTGTATTGTGCAAAACACGCATGCTCAGAAGTCAGGAACGGTCAGACACTAATTACATGCACCTGAACTTTCTCTTTATACATTCATAACACATCACTACGTTAAGCTTGGTCGTACGATTGTGTAGTGCATGTCAGTATGCTAGATACAACAGCCAACATACGATTTGGTCCGTTCGGTCGTACAACCATCGAACCGTGTGTACGAGGCTTTACAGTATGTAAACTGATGTGTCTTCTGCTCTGTACATAGAAACACAGAGGGAGAGAGCTTATGCAGGTAAATGACAAGCAGTTTTAGACACCTGCTACATGTGAGTTTTTTTCAGTTCGGAAAGCAAGCCCCTTTGATTTTTTTTTTAACTGCACCCCCAGATTAGTCAAGCTAGATGCAGCCCTGCCCTGCCATAGACACACACAGCGTGGCTCTACCCTGCTCTCCAGTCCCTCCTTACAGGATGTGATTGACAGCTGCTGCCGAGCCTCCTGTTTAAAGAGAGAAGAGAAGAGCTGCTGAAGGGCACAGGGCTGGATCGAGACAAGATTCAGGTAAGTGTTTGTGGGGGGAGCAGCCACTGAAAAATAGAAAACCTTTTGCTTCTAGAAAAACCTTAACATTTGCCACTAAATGAAGACCCAATTTGTCCTAAAAAAAATAGACAATATATATGAAAAGATATGTACATACAGTTTTACTAACACATGGCAAAACTGCAAAACTGGTTTCAGGCGTTAAGACTTGCTTGGACCTTTATCATGAAAAGGTTAAGTTTGTTTTTGCTGTCTATGGGAAATTGGGGTCATTTGGGAGACTGGCCTTCACTTCATGCCTTATATTGGCCATACATTCTTCCATAAATGATTAATTTCTTCTTAGATCTATCTCTTCCAATAGGAATAATCAATCTATAGTCAGCAATCTTTTTGATCGATATGCCACGCAATGGATTTCAATCGATAGTTAAATATTGTAGCTTACAGTCTTAGGCCACTTTCACATGGACGTTCCGTTCAGGTTCGCCTATCAGTTTTTTCAGACGGACCTGAACGCTCCCTCCGTGCAGCCCTATGGAGTGATGGGTGTCAGCGGAGACATGTCCGCTGACACCTGTCCTTCTCCGATTCGCTCCAGACCCCGTAAAGTCTAACGGAGGAAAACCCCATTTTTCCATCCGTCTGCGGATCGGATCGGATGATAACGGACAGGTGGATCCATTGTCATCCGATTTGCCAGGCTCTGACGGATCCGTCTCTGCACAGAGTGCAGAGATGGATCTGTCATCCGTCGGCTCAGTGGGTATCAGCGGATTCATCCCCAATGAGCAAACGGAGTCCGTTTACGGACACAGCTGTGTGAAACCAGCCTTAAGTTATCCATTGCACCTCTGTTTCCACCATGTAATCTCATCATCCAATGGCTTGGAATACAATTGTGTTCATGAAAAAAGCTTTTCAGTGCTGCTGAGGGATGCAAAATCCAAGTCAAAATTGATTGAAAGGAAAATATGGCTATTCAGTAGTTTGTAGATTTGATTGTTTTGATTGGATGAAAAATATCAAAGCATGTGTGGCCACCACTAGAGGTACAACAGGAAATACAACACAATTTTTCTAAAGTAAGGGGAAATCTCTTCATTGTCACAGGAACTGGTGCCTCCATGGGACGTTTTCCCTCTCACCTCCTGTTCCATCCCGTGGCTACTCAAAAATTTGGGATTTGGGAAAACATGGGTCACCAGGACCAATAATGAGGGCGAATCCTGCCAATGAGGGCATAGACCACAATAGAAAACTTTAAGCCTGCATTCACATAGGGGCGACCCGACTTCGGCGCGACTTCACTAGGAGACTTCAGTGCGACTTCAGCGCGACTTCCAGCGCGACCTCAGGCGACTTTACAACACGACTTTTTCCAGGCGACTTTGCCTTGACCAATCAGAGAAGGGAGGGAGGGGGCTGCCTAAGAATAAATTCTATTCTTTCAACTGTAAAGTCGCTTCCATGTAGATGGGGATCCGACTTGGAGGCAAATTCTATTGAATCCTATGGGCACAAGTCGGATAGAAGTCGCCTAGAAGTAGTACAGGAACCTTTTCATAAGTCGCCTTGAAGTCAGAGCGACTTCAGTCGTGTATATTAAGACGGCTCCCATTCATTTCAATGGGATTTCAGATGTCAAGCGACTTGGGGCGACTTGAGGCAACTCAAGTCGGATCGCAAGTCGCCCCTATGTGAACGGGCACTTAAGGGGTTTTATTCCTTTCACACTCCAACTATGAAAAAGGTTTTTTTTTTATTGGTAATGGCAGCGATCTGCGTTTTTTTTTCGGGACTGTGATATTGAGGCGGACATTTTTGATACATTTTTGGGACCATTGACATTTATACAGCGATCAGATTTTTAAATATCCACTAATTACTGTATAAATGTCACTGGCAGGGAAGGGGTTAAACTGCAGGGGGCAATGAAGGGGTTACCTGTGTTCCATAGGCGTAGTGCATGTCAGTATGCTAGATACAACAGCCAACATACGATTTGGTCCGTTCGGTCGTACGACCATCGAACCGTGTGTACGAGGCTTTACAGTATGTAAACTGATGTGTCTTCTGCTCTGTACACAGAAACACAGAGGGAGAGAGCACCGACAACATAGATCGTATGACTGTACGTGATGCGGATACCTTGTGTCCATTGGGGAAGTAACGGGGGACGTCAAATTGGGGAAGGGACGGTCACTGTAAATATGTCATTAATCACCTATAAATTTTTAGACTAGCGACATATTTACAGTTACCAGGGTTTTTACATAGTTTTTACAGGCGGAGTTATAGTGTCAGGGCTTTTT
>BLSH010403327.1:488769-502110 GCA_018402905.1 Glandirana rugosa | reverse complement strand
ACTCCTATAGGGTCAGGTTCCAGCTGTTGCTGTAAGGGACAGATTATTGTTCAAAAATCATCGCCTACTCCTATAGGGCCAGGTTCCAGCTGTTACTGTAAGGGACAGATTATTGTTCTATAATCATCTCCCCCCTTCCCATTTTTTTTAATTTGATTTTAATTTATTTTCCCTATCCCCATTTTTTTGTAGGGCACTTGCCCTACTCTTACCCCCATTTTACTTCCTTTTGCAGCCCTCTAGCACTTGCCAGGACTTTGTTACAGCCATTTTTGTGCCGAAAAGTTCAGGTCCCCATTGACTTCAATTGATTTCGGGGTCGGGGATAAAGTTCCGGTGGAGTTCGGTACTGAACCCGGACTTTTTCCTGAAGTTCGCCCGAACCCACCGAACCCGAACATCCGGGGGTTCGATCAACTCTATTTACAACATTACACCAATAGAAACCAATAAAGGAAATGTCCATTCATTGCTTATCATCATTAAAGACAAGCCCACTTTCATAGAATTGTCTATACACATATATTGGTCACTCTTAATAACCCCTGTTAGTAATTACTACACATCTTGATATAAGGCTCCATGCACACTGTATCTGATAAATGGCCGTTTTTGATCATTTGGGCGGTTTTTTTAACAGCCCAAAAACACCACTTTATGTTATCCGATGTGTCCATGCACACATGGACGTTAATTGTGGTTTATCAGCAGTGGCGTTTTTGGGCTGTTATCTGAACGCCCTGAACTGGCGTTCAAAAGTCATTCATTTGACCACAAAAACCGCTAAACACTCATAAACGCTGGTAAAGGGCTGTTTATCGGCGTCCGGCGTTTTTTGCAGTCAATGGAAGCTAATGAAGAAAAAAAAACACGCCCAAAAACGCTGACACCGATAAACGCTGTTTACAAAACGTTGCAAAAGAACGTTTTCTAAACAGCGTCTCCTGCCCGACGCTGAGAGAGCCCAGATGGCGTCCAGTATGCATGGAGCCTATATGTGTGTATTATTGTACAAAGTTAGTTCCAATTATGTCATAGACATACAGTATTTATCAGTATTTATGATTATATTCCGGTAAATATCTTCTAGGCTTTTCGCCAAAACCTCCTAAAGTTATCTTTCTCACGTTCTTTATCATCTTTCTTATAATAATAATAATAATAATAATAATAATAACAATGTTGCCACATATTAAAACTTGTCAGCTAAAGAGCCAATGTTTAAGAAGCACTCTAAATTAAGTTATAGCACAGGACAAAGTAAGTACATAATTAAGGGGGTATTTACAAGACCCTTCCCTCCTCCCCTTTGATCCTCCAATAGGATCACTAATATAGGTCTAACATATAGTCCTGCTAATCCTCTTTATCCCTTTCAAATCTTCTACATTTTAGTTTTGAAACCATACACATCACACATTTCATTGCATATGGCAAGATAATAATTATGCATAAGGGTGATCTCAACTGTATAGCAAATGTTCATGAGAAATAAGGAAACAAGGAGAACATGACGGTGACAGTCCTCAAGTTAAGTAATCTTCAGCAAAACAGAACAGAACAGAAAAGGCTCTCATGTATTGATCCTTGCAAAAGTCCAGGTTGTACAAAGTCCACATTATTTCAGTCCTCAAGTTCATTTCTTAAACTTTTGAACACTTTTGAGGATTCTGTAGATTTTTTTAATATCAACCTGTAAGAGCTTGCCTCTTGGTAAGGACAAAACTTGACATCCACGGACAAACCGGAACTGATGCTGCAAGAAAGAAGCACAAAGAAGTTAGGTCACTCGGGTCTTCAGGCTGGCACCTCAGATTGCTCTCTCTTTTGTCCACTGGAATTTCCAGTCCTTGGGTTAGCATCTCTTCCTCCAGACACCCCAGGAAGGAACTTTCACAGGAGTCTCTTTCAACCTTCAGCATTTTGAAGAGTAGGGGAAGAGGAGAAAGTGCAACCAGGAGAACAAATGGTATGTGTCAACACTAGGTTTTTCCCAGTACAGCTGAAACCAGCAAACTGGAAAAGGTGGACTCTTACCAGAATTATTGGACCTTCTCAGTTGTACGACTGGAGGGTCGGCCAGGCTTGTGTGGGTTACCCACCACAGGGGTCGACTTTACCTCCAATGCAGTGGTTCCAAGTGGGCATCACTTCCCTTTTGAGGGTCCTATTGATAGGGAAGTAAATCCAAACTCCCCCGTCCATCAAAGCTCCCAGAATGGAGGGAGGGGGGGGAAGAAAAATATTGATTTTTGATTTTTTAACTTTTATTAAATTTTAATAAAATCCCACCTCATAATGAGGGTAATTGGTAAACTAAAATGTCCATTATAGGGGACAAGGGAAACAGACCAGAGATGAAAACTGCTGAACTATGACGGGTTGTTACCGTGCGCCCAATCGCAGTAGTTTTTACGAGCTGTTTTATCCTGAGATATGAATGAGGAAGGGGGCAGAGGTGAGCTGTGAATGAGGATGGAAAGGTGAGCTGCAAATGGAGAGTTGAGCTGTGTATGCAGAGGTGAGTGGGTGTACAGGGAGTGCAGAGGTGAGCAGGTATACAGGGAGGTGAGCTGTGGATGAGGATGAAGAGGTGAGTCATGGTTGGGGATGAAGAGGTGAGCTGCGTATGAGGATGAAGAGGTAAGCTGTGTATGGGGACGGAGAGGTGAGCTGTGTACAGGGAGTGCATAGGTAAGCTGTGTACAGGGAGTGCAGAGGTGATTAATGGATGGGAATAAATATATGACCTGTGGAAGAGGATAAAGAGGTGAGATATGAATGGAGGGGGAGGCAGATGTGAGCTGTGGATGAGGATGGAAAGGTGAGCTGTAAATGAAGAGGTGAGCTGTGTACCGGGAGTGCAGAGTTGAGCTGTGTACAGGGAGTGGAGAGCTGAGCTGTGTATGTGGATGAAGAGGTGAGCTGCGGATGTGGATGAAGAGGTGAGCTGCGGATGAGGATGAAGAGGTGAGCTGCGGATGAGGATGAAGAGGTGAGCTGCGGATGAGGATGAAGAGGTGAGCTGCAGATGAGGATGAAGAGGTGAGCTGCAGATGGGGATGAAGAGGTGAGCCACGGATGAGAATGAAGAGGTGAGCTGTCTGAGGATGAAAAGGTGAGCTACGTATGAGGATGAAGAGGTGAGCTGCGTATGAGGATGAAGAGGTGAGCTGCGTATGAGGATGAAAAGGTGAGCTACGTATGAGGATGAAGAGGTGAGCTGCGTATGAGGATGAAGAGGTGAGCTGCGTATGAGGATGAAGAGGTGAGCAGCGGATGAGGATGAAGAGGTGAGCTGCGGATGAGGATGAAGAGGTGAGCTGCGTTTGAGGATGAAGAGGTGAGCTGCGGATGAGAATGAAGAGGGGAGCTGCAGATGAGGATGAAGAGGGGAGCTGCAGATGAGGATGAAGAGGTGAGCTGCGGATGAGGATGAAGAGGTGAGCTGCGGATGAGGATGAAGAGGTGTGCTGAGTACAGGGAGTGCAGAGTTGAGCTGTGTACAGGGAGTGCAGAAGTGAGCTGTGTACAAGGAGTGCAGAGGTGAGCTGTGTACAAGGAGTGCAGAGGTGAGCTGTGAACAGGGAGTGCATAGGTGAGCTGTGAACAGGGAGTGCAGAGGTGAGCTGTGTACAGGGAGTGCAGAGGTGAGCTGTGTACAGGGAGTGCAGAGGTGAGCTGTGTGCAGGGAGTACAGAGGTGAGCTGTGTACAGGGAGTGCAGAGGTGAGCTGTGTATAGGGAGTGCAGAGGTGAGCTGTGTATAGGGAGTGCAGAGGTGAGCTGTGTACAGGGAGTGCAGAGGTGAGCTGTGTACAGGGAGTGCAGTGTTGAGCTATGGATGAGCTATGGATGGGGATAAAGATATAATATGTGGATGTGGATGAAGAGGTGAGATATGAATGAGGGAGGGGCAGAGGTGAGCTGTTTATGAGGATGGAAAGGTGAGCTGTAAATGGAGAGGTGAGCTGTGTACATGGAGTGCAGAGGTGAGCTGTGTATAGGGAGTGCAGGGGTGAGCTGTGTACAGGAAGTGGAGAGGTGAGCTGCGAATGAGGATGACGAGGTGAGCTGCGGATGAGGATGATGAGGTGAGCTGTGTATGAGGATGACGAGGTGAGCTGCGGATGAGGATGAAGAGGTGTGCTGAGTACAGGGAGTGCAGAGATGAGCTGTGCACAGGGAGTGCAGAGGTGAGCTGTGAACAGGGAGTGCATAGGTGAGCTGTGTACAGGGAGTGCATAGGTGAGCTGTGTACAGGGAGTGCAGAGGTGAGCTGTGTACAGGGAGTGCAGAGGTGAGCTGTGTGCAGGGAGTACAGAGGTGAGCTGTGTACAGGGAGTGCAGAGGTGAGCTGTGTACAGGGAGTGCAGAGGTGAGCTGTGTACAGGGAGTGCAGAGGTGAGCTGTGTACAGGGAGTGCAGGGGTAAGCTGTGTACAGGGAGTGCAGAGGTGAGCTGTGAACAGGAAGTGTAGAACTGAGCTGCGTACAGGGAGTGCAGTGGTGAGCTATGGATGGGGATAAAGATATAATCTGTGGAAGGGGATGAAGAGGTGAGATATCAATGAGGGAGGGGGCAGAGGTGAGCTGTGGATGAGGATGGAAAGGTGAGCTGGAAATGGAGAGGTGAGTTGTGTGCATGGAGTGCAGAGGTGAGCTGCGAATGAGGATGAAGAGGTGAGCTGCGGATGAGGATGACGAGGTGAGCTGCGGATGAGGATGACGAGGTGAGCTGCGGATGAGGATGAAGAGGTGTGCTGAGTATAGGGAGTGCAGAGGTGAGCTGTGTACAAGGAGTGCAGAGGTGAGCTGTGAACAGGGAGTGCATAGGTGAGCTGTGTACAGGGAGTGCAGAGGTGAGCTGTGTACAGGGAGTGCAGAGGTGAGCTGTGTACAGGGAGTGCAGAGGTGAGCTGTGTACAGGGAGTGCAGAGGTGAGCTCTGTACAGGGAGTGCAGAGGTGAGCTGTGTACAGGGAGTGCAGAGGTGAGCTGTGTACACTGGAGTGCAGAGGTGAGCTGTGTACAGGGAGTGCAGAGGTGAGCTGTGTATAGGGAGTGCAGGGGTGAGCTGTGAACAGGAAGTGGAGAGGTGAGCTGCGAATGAGGTTGAAGAGGTGAGCTGCGGATGAGGATGACGAGGTGAGCTGCGTATGAGGATGACGAGGTGAGCTGCCTATGAGGATGAAGAGGTGAGCTACATATGAGGATGAAGAGGTGAGCTGTTTATGAGGATGAAAGGGTGAGCTGTATACGAGGATGAAGAGGTGAGCTGCGTATGAGGATGAAGAGGTGATCTGCGGATGAAGATGAAGAGGTGAGCTGTGGATGGGGACGGAGAGGTGAGCTGTGTACAGGGAGTGCATAGGTGAGCTGTGTACAGGGAGTGCAGAGATGAGCTGTGTACAGGGAGTGCAGAGGTGAGCTGTGTACAGGGAGTGCAGAGGTGAGCTGTGTACAGGGAGTGCAGAGGTGAGCTGTGTACATGGAGTGCAGAGGTGAGCTGTGTACAGGGAGTGCAGAGGTGAGCTGTGTACAGGGAGTGCAGAGGTGAGCTGTGAACAGGAAGTGTAGAACTGAGCTGCATACAGGGAGTGCATAGGTGAGCTGTGTACAGGGAGTGCAGTGATGAGCTATGGATGAGCTATGGATGGGGATAAAGATATAATCTGTGGAAGGGGATGAAGAGGTGAGATACATATGAGGATGAAGAGGTGAGCTGTTTATGAGGATGAAGGGGTGAGCTGTATACGAGGATGAAGAGGTGAGCTGCGTATGAGGATGAAGAGGTGATCTGCGGATGAAGATGAAGAGGTGAGCTGTGGATGGGGACGGAGAGGTGAGCTGTGTACAGGGAGTGCATAGGTGAGCTGTGTACAGGGAGTGCAGAGGTGAGCTGTGTACAGGGAGTGCAGAGGTGAGCTGTGTACAGGGAGTGCAGAGGTGAGCTGTGTACAGGGAGTGCAGAGGTGAGCTGTGTACATGGAGTGCAGAGGTGAGCTGTGTACAGGGAGTGCAGAGGTGAGCTGTGTACAGGGAGTGCAGAGGTGAGCTGTGAACAGGAAGTGTAGAACTGAGCTGCATACAGGGAGTGCATAGGTGAGCTGTGTACAGGGAGTGCAGTGATGAGCTATGGATGAGCTATGGATGGGGATAAAGATATAATCTGTGGAAGGGGATGAAGAGGTGAGATACATATGAGGATGAAGAGGTGAGCTGTTTATGAGGATGAAGGGGTGAGCTGTATACGAGGATGAAGAGGTGAGCTGCGTATGAGGATGAAGAGGTGATCTGCGGATGAAGATGAAGAGGTGAGCTGTGGATGGGGACGGAGAGGTGAGCTGTGTACAGGGAGTGCATAGGTGAGCTGTGTACAGGGAGTGCAGAGATGAGCTGTGTACAGGGAGTGCAGAGGTGAGCTGTGTACAGGGAGTGCAGAGGTGAGCTGTGTACAGGGAGTGCAGAGGTGAGCTGTGTACATGGAGTGCAGAGGTGAGCTGTGTACAGGGAGTGCAGAGGTGAGCTGTGTACAGGGAGTGCAGAGGTGAGCTGTGTACAGGGAGTGCAGAGGTGAGATGTGTACATGGAGTGCAGAGGTGAGCTGTGTACAGGGAGTGCAGAGGTGAGCTGTGTACAGGGAGTGCAGGGGTAAGCTGTGTACAGGGAGTGCAGAGGTGAGCTGTGAACAGGAAGTGTAGAACTGAGCTGCATACAGGGAGTGCATAGGTGAGCTGTGTACAGGGAGTGCAGTGATGAGCTATGGATGAGCTATGGATGGGGATAAAGATATAATCTGTGGAAGGGGATGAAGAGGTGAGATATGAATGATGGAGGGGGTAGAGGGGAGCTGTGGATGAGGATGGAAAGGTGAGCTGTAAATGGAGAGGTGAGCTGTGTACATGGAGTGCAGAGATGAGCTGTGTATAGGGAGTGCAGGGGTGAGCTGTGAACAGGAAGTGGAGAGGTGAGCTGCGAATGAGGATGAGGGATCACCAGCAGGAGGAAGGAGGTTCTGATTCCTCTATATAGATCTTTAGTGAGACCTCACTTGGAATATTGTGTCCAGTTCTGGAGACCTCACTTACAAAAAGATATTGATAAAATAGAACGAGTTCAGAGACGGGTAACAAAGATGATGAAAGGTCTGGGGGATAAAACATATCAAGAGCGACTTCAGGCACTTAATATGTACAGTCTGGAGGAAAGAAGGGAGAGGGGAGACATGATCGAAACCTTTAAATACCTCAAGGGGGTAAATAAGGTTCAGGAGGGCAGTCTTTTCAATATGAAACCAAAATCAAGAACACGGGGACATGACCTCAAACTAACTGGGGGGAAGTTCAAAACTAATCTTAGAAAGTATTATTTTACTGAAAGGGTGGTTGATGATTGGAATAAACTACCAACAGAGGTTGTGAGACAGTCAACAGTAAATGGCTTCAAACATGCTTGGGATAAACATAAATCCATAGTCAGACAACAAGGTTAATGTAAAAAAAAAAAAAAATAAAAAAAAAAAATAAATAAATAAAATAAAATAAAAAGGGGCAGACTCGATGGACTACTCAGTCTTTTTCTGCCGTCACTTTTCTATGTTTCTATGTTTCTATGTTTATGAAGAGGTGAGCTGCGGATGAGGATGACGAGGTGAGCTGCGTATGAGGATGATGAGGTGAGCTGCCTATGAGGATGAAGAGGTGAGCTGCCTATGAGGATGAAGAGGTGAGCTGTTTATGAGGATGAAGGGGTGAGCTGTATACAAGGATGAAGAGGTGAGCTGCGTATGAGGATGAAGAGGTGAGCTGTGGATGGGGACGGAGAGGTGAGCTGTGTACAGGGAGTGCATAGGTGAGCTATGTACAGGGAGTGCAGAGGTGAGCTCTGGATGGGGATAAAGAGATGAGCTGTAGAAGGGGATAAAGAGTTGAGATATGAATGGGGGGCAGAGCTGAGCTGTGGATGAGGATGGAAAGGTGGGTTGTAAATGGAGAGGTGAGCTGTGTACAGGGAGTGCAGAGGTGAGCTGTGTACAGGGAATGTAGAGGTGAGCTGTGTACAGGGAATGCAAAGGAGAGCTGTGTACAGGGAATGCAAAGGTGGGCTGTGTACAGGGAGTGTAGAGGTGAGCTGTGTACAGGGAGTGCAGAGGTGAGCTCTGTACAGGGAGTGCAGGGGTGAGCTGTATATAGGGAATGGAGAGGTTAGCTGCGAATGAGGATGAAAAGGTGAGCTGTGAATGAGGATGAAGAGGTGAGCTGCGGATGGGGATGAAGAGGTGAGCTGTAGATGAGGATGAAGAGGTGAGCTGCGGATGAGGATGAAGGTGTGAGCTGCGGATGAGAATGAAGAGGTGAGCTGCAGATGAGGATGAAGAGGTGAGCTGCCTATGTGGATGAAGAGGTGAGCTGCGTATGAAGATGAAGAGGTGAGCTGCGTATGAAGATGAAGAGATGAGCTGCGTATGAAGATGAAGAGGTGAGCTGCGGATGGGGATGAAGAGGTGAGCTGCGGATGGGGATGGAGAAAAATGCTTAGCTCTGCATTGTACAGATTCTTTGGATTCATTTAGTAACACTTAGGCCTCATGCACACTGGACGTTATGAAAAACGAGCTGTAAGCTAGTACTGACGCCAGGAAAAAAAGCTGCGTTAAAAACACGATTTTATCAGCGTTTTGCATTGGCGCCAATGCACGTTTTTCTATGCTAGCTTTAAGCCGCGTTTCACTGTCTCTATTCAAAATCAATGGGGATATGGGTGCCCATTGATTTGAATGGATGTCGCACCAGAAGGGGGTTCTTGCTGGAAAGACAGGAGAAACAAGGAGGCGTGACCATAAATCTATCTGCCTTATCTGCCGGTGTGGTGTTTAGCACAGCACAGTCTGTGCAATGCAGTGTGCACGTGTGCCTGTGTCCTTCATTTGGCTAGTGTTACCTAGTTCATTGACTTTCAAATTATATTAGCAGTTCATTATGTATCTGTAGCGCTACCCCCACAGGAGCCACTTAGTATGTTCAATATGCTACTCTGCCTGTCAACCCCAATAACAGCCTCAGTCCCCTCTGGCACACCTGGAATCACTATTTGAGTCAGTTCCCTTTCAAGGAGTGACACAATGGACCACACAACAGTAGAATTTGAAGTATTTACTTAACTCTTTCTTTAACCCCTTCAGATCCGCGCTATTGACGAAGTACGGCTCCAGTGCGGATCTGAATTTCCGGGACGAAGTCCATGGACGTCGTCCCCTGTGCACGCTCTCGGCGCACACTAACAGGTGTTGGCGCGTGCGTGGCCGCCGCATGCTGCGTTTGTGTGCCTGTGGGTTGGGCGGACTTTATGTCCGCTCGTGACCCGCGATTGCCTGTCAGGGCTGCAGAACGGGGAACCGCCGATGTAAACACGGCGGTTCTCCATTCTGTGAAGGGGTACATGGCAGATCTACTGATCCCTGCCACTGGGATCAGTCAGATCTGTTATGTCCTGGCCAGCCCTGCCCCCACACAGTTAGAACACATGCAGGGAACACCGTTAACCCCTTCACTGCCCCCTTAGTGTTAACCCTTCAGTGGACATTTACATTTTTGATTGATGTATAAATGTCATTGGTCCCAAAAAAGTGTCAAAAATGTCCGACATGTCCGCCCCAATATCAAAGTACTGATAAAAATCGCAGATCGCCGCCATTACTAGTAAAAAATAATAATAATAAAAACGGCATAAATCAATTCCCATAGTTTGTAGACGCGATACCTTTTGCACAAACCAATCAATATGCGCTGATTGCACTTTTTTTTTTTTACCAAAAATATGTAGAAGAATATATATCGCCAAAACTGATGAATCATTTTTTTTCATTTTTTTTGGGATTTGTATTATAGCAAAAAGTAAAAAATATTGTTCTTTTTTCAAAATTGTCTCTTTGTTTATTTATAGCACAAAAAATAAAAACTGTAGAGGTGATCAAATACCACCAAAAGAAAGCTCTATTTGTGGGAAAAAAATTATAAACATTTTGTTTGGGTACAACGTCGCACGACCGCACAATTGTAATTCAAAATGCAACAGCGTTGAAAGCCGAAAATTGGTCTGGGCAGGAGGGGTGTTTAAGTGCCCAGTAAGCAAGTGGTTAAGCTGAAATAGAACTCCAGAGCAAAACAGTATTTGTAACTTCAAGGTTAGGATCAAGAATTCACTGTTAAATACACTTTCATAAAGGGCTTATTACATCAATTTACCTTACTCACTGCTCATGGGAGCGGGCACAGAAGAGCAGTGGACTGATTATTCTATATCAAGCCACTCTTTTCTAATCGCTCCCCTGAAAGTGCAGCACAAATTCAAACAATGACATCAATAATGAGCAGTAGCAAATAAAGAATTGCAGATAAACTAGTATGATGTACTCCTATACACGATGAGGCTTTGTTCTTTCTTGACAGTTCTTGAAGAGGAAGTAAATCCTGCTGTAAATCCTGATGGGTTTACTTCCTCTTATTCACCCTGCAATGTAGAAGCATAATAGGCCAATATGCATCGCATACTAGCCTATTATGTGCTACTTACCTGCCATCGCTGCCTGCGCTGTCCCCACAGCAGGGAGAGTCCATCTTCGCCGCCCCTCTTCCTTCCGGGGCCGTGAACTCCGGTGCCATGATTGGCCGCATGTGCGCGGGAAGCCACCAATCGCGGCACGCTGTCAGTGAAGAAAGGGCACGGAGCCCGTTTCTTCACTGCGCATGTGCCGAATGACGTCAGCACATGCCAGTATAGCATATATCTCCTAAACCGTACAGGTTTAGGAGATATACAGGGAAGCTACAGGGAAGCCTGATTACAGGCTTAAAAGGAAAAGAAACAGTAATGGCGCTGTCTTTGTAATACAAATGCGGACAATAAAATAATATTAATATGTATCATATACCAAGTGTATGTGTGTAAAGTGCGCTTGTGCTATAAATCAATCAGTATTATCTTATGTCTTAATCACCAATGTGCAATTCTGTGAGAAAAATAATAATCAAATCATAAAAGTTACAATTCATAAAAGTCCGTAAATAAATTGTCCGTAAAAAGTCCGTAAAACCTAATTTCATAGATTATCTAAAACTTCTGATCATTGTATGTGCAGAAAGATGTGCTAAACCAAAGTGGGTATTCTGTGCAGGCAATCCTGTGTGCAAAAAAGCAAAAATTCCACAACTTATTGCAGTCCGTAAATGTCCGTATCAGTTTGTCCGTAAAAGCTGGATTTCATAAGTTATATTCAGTATAAGTGCAAAAAAGTTGTACCAAACTAAAGGTAGATGCTCTGTGTCAGCAATACTGTGTGTGAAAACCAAAAAAATCCAAAATAATTGTTGCGGTCCGTAAATGTCCGTAAAAATAATGTCCGTAAAAAGTCCGTAAGATTATATATAGATGCTAGAAGGTGGTTATGCAAATACGCAGATCCTAAGTAAAATGGCACGTTTTCATTTACTTCACAAATTCTAGAGAGTTAAAATGACACTGTTGGTGTTATTCTACTGATCCAAGACCTATTGAAACATGCTCAGAAAATGGTGACTTTTGTGCTCCTCTTGTAGTATCCAGGTGACAACAGCTTGTGCTCCCCCACATGTGGCCCCACTTACCGGAAGCTCCACACCCCTGCAGGGGTAACCCGCCTTGGATAAATGGGGTCTTTGCGTCCTTCGTCCACTTGTTTCCTTCGTTCCTCTTTCTAGGTTACCGGGGTCCGCACAGGAAAAATCCTGGGTGTATCCAGATCCAGGGACACCTCTGGCAGCTCGCTCCTTTGGTCAGTAAAACGGCTCCATATGGTCAGGGAAAAGACAGGATTCACAATAGTGTAGTATATCTATACCAGGTTTATTCAGTGAACATATAAGTCCAAATTAAAAAACTTCCAGTAAAGAAAACGAGTGGGCAGTGGAATCCCACTTGAGGAAGGTATGGATCCTCTTCCTCCTACCCGCTCTGCGTTCCACCTCGTGGAATCACTCAAACCGGAAGTGACGTAATCTCGTACGGCCACTCCTAACGCGTTTCATCATAGGACGTCATCTGAGGCAGTGGCCATCTTTGTCCACCTCTGCCTTATATACACCTTTATTGAAGGCGAGGCTGGACAATCTACCTCATTTAGAAGAAAAAAAGGATGTTAAAAAGCGAATGTTAAAAACTGATAAACGTGCGATATCGGAGGCAATAAAAAAGAAGGGATCATAATATGAATAAAATTGTTAAAAGGATATGAAAACAGTATGTGAAAAAAGTAAAACAACTTATTTTAAAAGATATATATATTTGTATATTAATGGGGAATGTAATTATAAATCTTTGGAAGGACATACGGTGCTCCTCTGGTGGAAAAAAAGGGGAAGTGAGTGATTTGTCGACGGGGCAAATTTAGTAGAAAGAGGATCCAGCTTACTCATTACATAAATGTTCCATGTTGCTATCTATTTCATAAGACCGTATATTGTAAAAGATACATATGCTATATAAATATATAAAAAAGGATATAAAAAAGATATATGCATGGTAAATGTTAGGAGTATCATGTTAATAAAATATCACAAAAAATCACAACGGTTATATAAAGTTATGAGAAATACAACCACATTAATGGTAATTATAGATAAATTAAATGTTTACCGCCTATGAGAACTATATGGAAAAATATATGTAAAAAAATGAATAAGAATATAAATATAAATAAAAATAAAAATAAAATTAAAATAAAAATAAATAAAAATAAAAATAAAAATAAAAATAGAAATAAAAATAAAGTAAAATAAAAATAAAAATAAAAATGAAGGTATAAAGGGGAGTATATTATTAACGCGATAGGGGATCAATATATATTTTTGTATCCATCAATATGTAAAGACCAGAATGACAACTGTACTCTAAGGTAGTTTTGTACAATTAAGGAAATATGGAAGGAGTAATACCAGTATTTTTATGAGATGACCTTTCAACGGACGATAAGATTATATTAAAGGTTATATTAAGAGTATATATAGCAATCTTTACTCAAGTGGGTCTAAACTGGGTGAACTCATTTCTAACGATATATATGAGAATTATATTGGAAATTATATTAGAATAGCAGGCAACTTTCCAGTAGAGTATTTTTATGACCATAATGAGGAAGGTATAAAGGAATTAACATGTTTTGATGGAATCTCATGTCAACAGTAAGACCAGAAATGTATAACTACCTATGTTTTTATATATAACTAGGGGATAGCGCAATTATTATATGAGGGGAAATATGGAAGTAAAAATAAAAATAAAAATAAAATGAAATAAAAATAAAGATAA
>BLSH010403327.1:382848-398292 GCA_018402905.1 Glandirana rugosa | reverse complement strand
TGTTCCTGTGTCCTCGGGGGGGGGTGGAGGTCCCTGTGTCCCCAGGTGGGGATTGTGGCCCATGTGTTCCCGGGGGGGTGGAGGTCCCTGTGTCCCTGGGGGTGGTGGTCCCTGTGTCCCCGGGGGGATGGAGGTCCCTGTGTCCCCGGGGGGAAGGTGGTCCCTGTGTCCCCGGGGGGAAGGTGGTCCCTGTGTCCCCAGGGGAAGGTGGTCCCTGTGTCCCCAGGGGGGATGGTGGTCCCTGTGTCCCCGGGGGGGTGGAGGTCCCTGTGTCCCCAAGGGAGGATGGTGGTCCCTTTGTCCCCAGGGGGGTGGTCCCTTTGACCCCAGGAGGGGGGTTTGGTGGTCCCTTTGTCCCCAGGGGGGATCTGGTGTCTCACTCTGACCTGTACAGTACATCAGTGGCCGCCAGCACTTAGAAAGTCTCCACTGCCATTATGAAGAAGGTCAGAGCTCGTGCAGCAAGGAAGAAATAAGAGGTGGAGCTCGAATGGCTGCCAATGGGTCAGTTGCTTTCATTGCTGCCCAGGCTCCGCCTCTTATTTCTTCCTTGCTGCACGAGCTCTGGCCTTCTCCATAATGGCGGTGGAGACTTTCTAAGTGCCAGCGGCCGTAGACCTCGAGCGGCCGGCGGCGAAAATAGGGGCAAAACAAATTTCTCGGGACATTTCCCGGGAATCATTAAGACTGGGAAAAAGGTCTGAATCCTGGGAATGTCCCGGGAAATTCGGGAGAGTTGGCAACTATGGAGGTGGTTCTGTCCAGCTCAGTAGTTTGCTTTAAGAAAGGCCTGGATTCTTTCCTAAATGTACATAATATAACTGACTACTAACATTTAAAGGTAAAGTTGATCCAGGAAATATCTGATTGGGGATCAGGAAGGAATTCTTTCCCCTGCTGTAGCAAATTGGATCACGCTTTGCTGGGGGTTTTCGCCTTCCTCTGTATCAACTCTGGGTATAGGATTATACACAGTATATGGGATTGTAAGGTGTGTGTGTTTTTATTTTTTGTTATTTGTTTTCTTTTGTTAAACTTGATGGACTTGTGTCTTTTTTCAACCTAACTAACTATATGTAACTATGTTACAATTAGAAGTGACTTATGCAGATAGCAGGACATCTTTGAATTGAGACAAGTACACACTGTAGAAGAATATGCTTGTTCTTTCTTTATTCCAGAGGTTTACGACCACTTTAAAGCTGATCTTCAAAAAAAAATAAAAAACTATACCAGTTAATGCAGTGATGTAATAATTTAACTGCCACTGTAGGAGAAGTGACGTACCCGTACACCGATGCCTACTGCCAAGTTAAGGGTTTGCACGTGTGCTCCCACTGTGATTGTACACAGCAGGATCCTGTCAGCAAGTCCCGGCCAATTATTCATAGCTGGGACCAGCTGATTGTCACAGCCCAGAGCTCTTGTGTTGGTAAACAACACAGAGCTTTCTGTACAGAGGGAGTGATCTGTCAGTTTCTCATCCCTGCTTTGCATGGATGAGACATCATTAGTAAGAAGCAGCACACTTTACACAAATAACACATAGTTAGGCACTAGAGTTGAGCGAACCCGGACTGTAAAGTTCGGGTCCCTACCGAACTTTGGGGTGTCCAGGACCCGGACCCGAACCCGGACTTTTCAAAAAAGGTACGGGTTCGGGTCCGGGGTTCTGGTAATTTTACCAAAAGTTCTGAAAATTGCTGTAAAAAAGTCCAGGAAAGTCCTAGAGGTCTGCAAAAGGAAGGAAAATTGGGGTAAGGGTGGGACAAGTGCCCTACGAAGAAATGGGGACAGGGAAATAACTAAAAGCATTTTTGAAAAAAAAAAAAAAACATAAAAAAAGCAAAAATGGAGGTGGATGTGGACGATCTTCAAACTGGGTCTGAAAAGTATTAATTAACGGTAGAAGCCATATAACTGTTCTAAAATCATCTTCAAACTGTGTCAAAAAAGTATAAATAAGCCGGGAGAACCCATATCACTGTTCTGCAAACATCTGGAAACTGTGTGTGTCACTTTAAATAAAACCGGGACTAACTGAACTACTGTTCTGCAAACATCTGGAAGCTGTGTGTGTCACTTTAAATAAAACCAGGATTAACTGAACTACTGTTCTGCAAACATCTGGAAACTGTGCGTGTCACTTTAAATAAAACCAGGACTAACTGAACTACTGTTCTGCAAACATCTGGAAACTGTGTGTGTCAATTTAAATAAAACCGGGACTAACTGAACTACTGTTCTGCAAACATCTGGAAACTGTGTGTGTCACTTTAAATAAAACCGGGACTAACTAAACTACTGTTCTACAAACATCTGGAAGCTGTGTGTGTCACTTTAAATAAAACCGGGGCGAACCCATATCACTGTTCTGCAAACATCTGGAAGCTGTGTGTGAAACTACAGCATAGAGAAGAACAGGGATATGGTTTCGCTCTGCTATAGTTTCACACACAGTTTGCAGATGTTTGCAGAACAGTGATATGATATCAAACTGTGTGTGAAACTATAGCAGAGCGAAACCATATCCCTGTTCTTCTCTATGCTGTAGTTTCACACACAGCTTCCAGATGCTTGCAGAACAGTGATATGGGTTCGCCCCGGTTTTATTTTAAGTGACACACACAGCTTCCAGATGTTTGCAGAACAGTCAGTGGCGTAGCGTGGGTTGTCAGCACCCGGGGCAAGGCAAGTAATTTGCGCCCCCTAACCTGTGGACTTTTAGCACTCCCCGGGTCCCTTTCTACAATAGTCCTGACCAGCCTGATTCCTACACTGGCCACTACACTGATCTCCCTGTCCACTACCCTGACCCTTACACTGACCTACATGATTCCTATACTGACCACTACACTCCACTGACTGCACTGTCCACTACACTGTCCACTACACTGACTGCCCACTACAATCCACTGACTGCACTGTCCACTACACTGCACTGTCCACTACACTGACTGCACTGTCCACTACACTACACTGCACTGTCCACTACACTACACTGCACTGTCCACTACACTACACTGCACTGTCCACTCCACTGCACTGCACTGTCCACTATACTGCACTGTCCACTATACTGCACTGTCCACTATACTGCACTGTCCACTCCACTGCACTGTCCACTCCACTGACTGCACTGTCCACTCCACTGACTGCACTGTCCACTACACTGACTGCACTGTCCATTCCGCTGACTGCACTGTCCACTACACTGACTGCACTGTCCACTACACTGACTGCACTGTCCACTACACAATCCACTACACTGTACGCTGTCCACTCCACTGTCCACTCCACTGCACTGTCCACTCCACTACACTCCACTGTCCACTACACTGCACTTTCCACTCCACTACACTACACTGTCCACTCCACTGTCCACTTTCCTGTCCACTACACTCCGCTGTCCACTACACTCCGCTGTCCACTATACTGCACTGTCCACTATACTGCACTGACTCCACTGCACTCCACTGTCCACTACACTAAACTGTCCACTACACTCCCCTGTCCACTACACTCCACTGTCCACTATACTGCACTGTCCACTATACTGCACTGACTCCACTCCACTGTCCACTACACTAAACTGTCCACAACACTGCACTGTTCACAACACTGCACACTACACTCCACTGTCCACTACACTCCACTGTCCACTACACTCCACTGTCCACTACACTCCACTGTCCACTACACTCCACTCCACTGTCCACTACATTACACTGTCCACTACACTACAATGCACTACACTGTCCACTCCACTCCACTGCACTGTCCACTCCACTGCACTGTCCACTCCACTGCACTGCACTGTCCACTCCACTACACTGCACACTACACTTACTACACTCCACTGTCCACTACCTACAGTATTCCTACACTGACCACTCACAGCGTGACTCTCTAGCTGCTCTTCTAGACTTCTACTCTCTCTCTGGCTGGCTGCTCCCTCTCCCCAGGCCGTGTCCATCCCCCAGGGGCCAGCAACATGACTCACGAGGGAGTCTGACTCTTACCTTTATTTGTGCTCCATCGCCCGGATGAGAGGAGGAAGAGGAGAAGACAGCGGCGGCGGCGGCTCACCATTTCCATTTCCTGTGTTCCCGCGCTCTAGCCGCCATGTTCAGTCTCCGGCGTCCTGTGATTGAGCGAATGGGATCATGTGTTAGGGCGGGACTCCAGGAGCAACCGTGATCGCGGACAGGCCAGCTCCGCCGCCGCACATGACCCCATTCACCCAATTACAGGGCACCAGAGACTGAACATGGCGGCCAGAGCGCGGGGACACAGGAAATTAAAAAATGTGGAGGAAGCCAGTAGTGACACACACTGACACGGAATTTCGCCCCCCTAAATGTTGCGCCCGGGGACACGGCCCCCTTCACACCCCCCACGCTACGCCACTGAGAACAGTAGTTCAGTTAGTCCCGGTTTTATTTAAAGTGACACACACAGTTTCCAGATGTTTGCAGAACAGTAGTTCAGTTAGTCCCGGTTTTATTTAAAGTGACACACACAGTTTCCAGATGTTTGCAGAACAGTAGTATGGTTTGTCCCGGTTTTTGTTAAAGTGTTACACACAGTTTCCAGATGTTTGCAGAACAGTAGTTCAGTTTGTCCCGGTTTTAGTTAAAGTGACACACACAGTTTCCAGATGTTTGCAGAACAGTAGTATGGTTTGTCCCGGTTTTGTTAAAGTGTTACACACAGTTTCCAGATGTTTGCAGAACAGTAGTTCAGTTAGTCCCGGTTTTATTTAAAGTGACACACACAGTTTCCAGATGTTTGCAGAGCAGTAGTTCAGTTAGTCCTGGTTTTATTTAAAGTGACACACACAGTTTCCAGATGTTTGCAGAACAGTGATATGGGTTCTCCAGGCTTATTTATATTTTTTTGACACAGTTTGAAGATGATTTTAGAACAGTTATATGGCTTCTACCGTTAATTAATACTTTTCAGACCCAGTTTGAAGATGGTCCACATCCACCTCCATTTTTGCTTTTTTTATGTTTTTATTTTTAAAAAAATGCTTTTAGTTATTTCCCTGTCCCCATTTCTTTGTAGGGCACTTGTCCCATCAGCAGAACCCGGACATCTAGAAGTTCGCTCAACTCTATTAGGCACGCTTTTAACCCCTTAATCGCCTTAGATGTTAACGCCTTCCCAGCAAGTGTCATTAGTACTGTGACAGTGTATAGTATTATCACTGGTGATGTCAGTGGCAGTTATCCCCCCCTACAGCAAATTCATCCCCTGCAGATCCCAGAACACCCTGTCCCCTGGCTGAAGCTCCTGAACTCTAACATGAAGATCAAAAATCCTCTTATTCCTGTTTTCTATGGTAGTGGCGTGTTATCGAGCACTTTCATAGGCCTGCTTCAGATTCTTTCTCAAGTGATCTACATAACCTTTATGTGACATCAACAAGGTGTCGTCAGTAGATGTTCCAAAGACCAAGTCAATTGGTAAACTGGCCTCCTGCCCAAACATGAGACGATAAGGTGAATATCCAGTGACATCACTCATGGTACTATTTTATGCATGTACTAGAGTGACCAGATGATTCCCCCAGTTTGGTTTCTTGTCAGAAGGCAGTGTACCTAGCATATTCAATAAAGTTCTATTGAATCGTTCAGGCTGAGGATCTCCTTGAGGATTATATGTCGTAGTGCGTGATTTTTTAATGCCCAATAACTTGCACAGTTGGTGGATGAGTATACTTTCAAAGTCTCTTCCTACATCCAAATAAATTCGGACTGGCAGTCCATAGTGAACAAAGAATTTCTCCACTAATAATGTGGCTACCGTAGTGGCTTGCTGATCCTTGCTGGGGTAAGCTTGTGCATATTTGGTGAAATGGTCAGTTACTACCAATATGTTGCTTCTTCCACCAGTATCTGGTTCCAGGCACAAGAAGTCAATACATACTAGGTCTAATGGGCCCTGACTATGCAAGTGCTCCACAGTAGCAGCACAGGTTGGAAGAGTCTTTGGATACAAGACATACAGGATCTGCAATAATCTTCTATTTCCCTTCTTATGTTGGGCCAATAGAATCTGGTTTTGATCAATTGAAAGGTTCTTTCTATACCTAGGTGTCCATGTTCGTCATGTAATGACTCTGAAACTGAACTGCACTGTTTCTCAGGTAAATACAACTGCCAGGTTTCCTCTGTCACTTCACTAAGGCCTTGCCTATAAAGTAGTCCTTCTTTCAGTTGAAATCGGTTCCATTCTCGATGTAATACTCTGGCCTGATTAAGAGTACTCTTCAAAAGCAATTGAGGGTGTTATTGGGATATAGCCTGCAAAGTCACTTGTCCAAGGGGATCGTGTTCCTGATCAGTCTTAATCAGTGTTGCCAACCTCCCGCAGCGTTTTTTACTGGCAAAACATGGCAAATTTACTGGTGGAGCACATTTTTTACTGGCAACCTGAAAAATAACTGAACTCCTATTAAAAACTAAGACAATTGATATTTAAATACAACATGGAAACACTGACAATACCCATATCAAGTAGTTTGCCCAGTTTACACTTAAAAGTCAGCACAGCATGACAAATTATCAGACCCTGATATTTATAGACAGTTGTAAAAATCACTGAGTTTTACAAACTGTCAGTAAATTTACTGGCGGTTGGCAACACTGGTCTTAATCTCTCTCTTCATCAGACTAGGAAGCCCATCACTTCTCACCTGGGTCACTCCACAATAGGACAATGGTACTCCTGCTGGTGATACCCCTATAGATTCAGCAGCAACTCCTTCTCTCAAGTGATGAACCAATCCTTTGCACAAGGCCTGTACTCCATCTGGTGGCATTAAGCCCCATTCTTCAGTTTCTTGATTCTGTCGATAAAGCAGACGAGACAGAGCATCTGCATCTCTATTTCCAGCACCAGGACAATACTTGAGACTATATTGGAATCCAGCCAGAGCAGCCAACCATCTATGCCTTGTGGCATCCAGCTTCGCAGTTGTTAACAAGTAAGTTAATGGATTGTTGTCAGTTTTGACCATAAACTGAGCTCCATACACATAGTCTTTTAACATGTCTACAACTGCCCACTTCAAAGCCAGGAACTCCAACTTATGAGCCGGATAACTTCTTTCAGAGGGTATGAGGCTTTGACTCACATAAGTCACAGGCCGCACATGACCACCATGCTCTTGATTAGTATTCCTCCCAATCCATCTTGACTGGCATCTACATGAAGCTCATAGGGTTTAGAAGGGTCAGCATAAGCTAGAACTGCTCACATATGGATTCTTTTTTTCCTTTTCAACCTATCTTCTTCTCTTTCAATTTCTTATCATTTTCCCTAGAGGCCACTTGCAAGGATCACAGCTCTGTTACAGTCTCCAGCCATGGCCATGCAGTTACCTCTTCCAATTTCTTCGGATCAGTGGCTACTTCACTAGCGGACACCACATGGCCCAGGTAAGTAACCGAAGTCCGGTAGAATTGGCACTTTTCTAAGGACAACTTCAACACTTCTTCATGGAGCCTCTCAAACACCTTTTCCAGCCGTGCTTCATGCTCTTCAAGAGTTCTTCCAAATACAATGATGTCATCCAGATACACCAGGACTTCCACCAGATTCATGTCAATCAAGGTGTTTTCCATCAACCTTTGAATAGTAGCTGGAGCTCCTGTCAATCCCTGTGGCATTCTATTAAACTCATAGAACCCAAATGGACCTATGAAGGCTGTCTTCTCTTTGTCCTCTGCACACATGGGTATTTGATAGTACCCACTCTTCATGTCCAGCACACTAAACCATTTGGCTCCCGCCAAACACTGCAAAGCGTCCTCAATCCTTGGGGTGGTGTATTGGTCAGGAATGGTTCTTCGGTTGAGAGTTCTGTAGTCGATACACATTCTTAAAGTTCCGTTCTACTTTCACACCACTACTATTGGAGAAGCATAGGGACTTCTGGACTCCTGAATTACTCCAGACCTTTTCAATTCAGCCAATTGCTCCCTAATATCTTCCAGATCACTGAAATGGATCCTTCGGGCCCTCTCTCTGAATGGCTTCTCTTCTTGTAGACGTATTCGATGATGAACACTCTTAGCACATCCCACATCAAAGTTGTCATTAGCGAAGATTTTCTCCCACCGACGCAGTTGAGACTTCATTCTTTGTTTCCATGCAGGAAGTAAACCAGCAGCATACTCGTCCATTTCCTTCTTCAAAAAACAAAAACACTACAGAGCCCGCGCTACCCAAAGGACCTCATATAGCAGCTAGCATAAATTATTGGGAATAACAAACAATGATAAAAAAATGCAGCGCTTGAAAGTTCATATAAAAAAATCATATAAATAAACAGGTAAAAAAGTCCACAAAGTACATGTGCAACAGGAACAATAAAAACATTGCTGGGAACTAACACAACACACAGTCCAAAAACAGCATATGAGTGCAGAACTTCAGAGCAGTGCAGGAGAGGGATCCGTCGCCAAAGAGGCAGAAGGGGGGTTCAACAAGGCCTCTTACCCCAGTTGTTGGACCAATTCACGAGAGGGTGATCAGAATGGCATTGTTGGTAACAATCCACCAACAGGGATAAGTGGCAAAGGTAGATAGCGTCACCTCCACAGCTCAAAAGCAATCTGGCAGGAACGGATCCCGCCTGATTTCATACATTTTCATGGTTATCTTTATGGTCGTTTCTGCTGGCCCTTTAATGTAATTTCTTGGTGTCCTTTTTCATATGGCTTGTCATATTTTTAGCTTATATAATTTTTATGGGATTTTTCTGTAGTGTTTCTTTGTGTGTTTTTATTATTTAGTGTCTGTGTGATGCAGTGATTGTCTCCGGCCACTAGATGTCATATTGTGCTGCTATTGTTGTAGGCATTGAGTTCCTCTGATGTTTTAACCACTTCAGCACAGTAAGGATTTCACACTTTAGGACCAGAGCACTTTTTGCGATTTACCACTGCGTCGATTTAACTGACAATTGCGCGGTCGTGCAACGTTGTACCCAAACTAAATTTACGTCCTTTTTTTACCACAAATAGAGCTTTCTTTTGGTGGTATTTGATCCCCTCTGCATCATTTCTGATCACCGCTATAAACAAAAAAAGAGTGACAATTTTGCAAAAAAAACAGTTTTTCTTGCGTTTTGCTAAAATACAAATCCAAAAAAATATAAAAAAACTTTTTTTTTCATCGGTTTTGGCCGATTTATATTCTTCCTCATATTTTTGGTTAAAAAAATCGCAATCAGCGTTTATTGATTGGTTTGCGCAAAAGTTGCAGCGTTTACAGATGCTGAGAATTAATTTCTGGGGTTTTTAATTTTTTTATTTTTTACTAGTAATGGCGACGATCTGCGATTTTTAGCGGTACTGTGATATTTCAGCGGCCATGTCGGACCATTTTGACACTTTTTTGGGACCAATAAAAATGCACTGATTACTGTGTAAATGCCATTGGCAGTGAAGGGGTTAACCTGCAGGGGGCGCTCTAAGGGTTAACTGTCTTCCCTAGGCGTGTTCTAAACTGTATTGGTGCTGGGCTGGCAGGGGGAGGGGAGTGATCACGGCTTCCATATACAGGAAGCCTGTGATCACCGCCCTTCCCCCTCTGTCAGAACGGAGATCCATGCTTACTTACACGGACCTCCGTTCTTTCACTGTGGGGGAGCCATCGCGGGTAGCCGGCGGCGATTGAGTCCGCCCTACCGGCTCCCTGGCCCCCTCCCGGACACAGTGAGTTATCGTGGCCGCCGTCAGGTGACGGCATTTTGCGATAACGAGCCATCTTGCCAACTCTGCCGCGGGCGGTTGGCAAGTGGTTAATTTATTTTTTCATGGTGGGCACAGTATTAATGTTGCGGTGACCTTTTAGCTGTACGGTACCGTATTGTTTTTTTCCCTTCTTTTTTTCCTCTTTTTTTTGGGATAAAACAGTCACTGTGCTGTTTTGGTTCCAGTTCATAGGCCGAACTGTGAGTTCGGTCTTGGTCAGAACAAGGTTCCCACACTTCCTTTTCCAGGTCATGTGCTGTGCTTTGATTGGCTGACATGTGCTTCCTGTAATGTTTTACTTCTGGTCGCTGTAGTGTTTAAAGGCGTCTGGTGCTCATTTGGCCATGCCCCCTGATGATGCCTATTGAGGATGAAACTCCAGCCAGGGAGTTGGGTCATGTGATGCTGCCGAGCGGTCCTTTATTACACAGCTACCAGAGACAACGTGCTGTTTGATCCACACCTATAGACACACTGCTTTTTATGCCAAGAATGTTTGTGAGTATTTGACCTACTTCATAATAAATTGAACCCCTTGCTTAAACTTGCTGCGCAATGAGGTGTCTCTGCATTCTATTACATGTGCTATATTGAGGGAGTCCGTTCCTGCCAGATTGCTTTTGAGATGTGGAGGTGACGCTATCTACCTGTGCCACTTATCCCTGTTGGTGTTACCAGCAATGCCATTCTGACCACCTTCTCGCAAAGTGGTACAACAGCTGGGGTAAGAGGCCTTGTTGAACTCCCCTCCTCCCTCTTTGGTGACGGATTCCTCCCCTGCACTGCTCTGAAGTTCTGCACTCATATGCTGTTTTTGGACTGTGTGTTGTGTTAGTTCCCAGCACTGTTTGTATTGTTCCTGTTGCACGAGCACTTTGTGGACTTTTTTACCAGTGTATTCATACGATTTTTTTATATGAACTTTCAAGCACTGCATTTTTTTATCATCTCCTTCTTCAAACCTTTCAGGTTTTTTCCTCCCTGCTCCTCTTCAGGTGTCACTGGAGTGGCGGCACTCTCTTGGCCCACAGACATCCTTGCCTTCAAAGTCACAGGGCCATTGGAAACATTTTGCAAGCTAATGGACACTCTCTCCTTATTTCTCAGTAAGGCTTTAGTGGATCCAATCTCAGGGATCATGACCATCCTTCAGCTTCAGTCTGTGCATCTGTTTCCAACACTACAAAAGGCCCAGGATGGTCCCACGTATGTTTCACAGTAGCCTTCATACAAGTGACTACCCCAGGTTGAAGTACAGTCTCTTTTGTGTCTAATTTCCATATATGGCCCACTACATGGGCCGGAGCCCTCTTTTCTTGAATCACTAGCTTACAGGCTTGATACAAAGAGCACTGAATCTTCTCAGGTATAGTCCGATCTTCTCCTATCATTTTCTCTAACAATCTTCGCACTAAGTCAGTATTAGTCCCTATTATCATGGAATTGCGGTTGGCCCCAACTGATCTGGGACACACCACAGCAAGGGTATCAAAGGTCTCTACTCTTTCAGTGACAGCTGGCCCAAAGGAGATTCTGATAGGAATGTAATCATCATAAGGGAAGTGATTAGTTCCCAGGCCCCAAATCTCCAACTCTTCCAGCTTGTTCAAGTGGATATGTTCCAGGTACTGATCATAAAAGTCTATATAAAGAAGGGTGACTTGTGCTCCAGTGTCTGGCAGAGCTCCAGTGTAAATGCCTTCCACTTGCACTGATACAATAGGGGATGGCCCCACTAACTTCTTTGGTAGAGTAGCTTTCCTTGTCTCACCAGGACTCCTTGTCCGACCACTCTGTGAAGATCTAACTCTGGCCCTAACAACTGACCCAGTATTGACTCCATGGGCCTGACCCTCAAACCCCGGTGACAGGTTAAAGACTTTCTCCTTCTGTGGACTTCTCTTCTTCTGACTTGTTTTCTTGGGACTTGTCCTATGTCTGCTCGACTTCTTGGAGCTCAAATTCTTTGGGTTCTCAGTTGGCTCCTTCACTGGGAACCTCTAAAGTTTTTCAGTCTGCTGAGTAGCCAATAGCTGTTGTAATGCCTTTAATAGCTCAGCCATGAAATTGAATTCTTCTTACTTTGGGCATTGTCACTTGAAATGGCCTGACTTCCCACACTTGAAGCACTTCCTGGGATCATTCCCATCTGTCTGAACAGAACCCTGGACCTCCATAACCCTCATCAAGGTTTGTTGTAGTTGGCCCTGAGCTTATGCCTAAATACAATTGTAATAGTAATAGTGTAAATAGTGTGATATTGTTTAAAAAGTACTACATTTATTAAAAGTATATTGCACTTTACACTTAAAGCTTTCAATAACCCTGATGAGCCGTAAAGTCATTGCTCTTTATCAAACTTTCCACCAATTGACCCATATCCAAGTAAAAAGAGGCACGTGGCATCCCTTTAAGGGCAGTCTCAGCTTCCTTCTCCTCCATGTCTGACTTCTCTGCAACACATGAATATTCTTCCTGAATGGACTGTTCTTCTACCTTCAGGGGTATGCTACAAACTTCCAAACCATCTGTCAGTCACAACCCCTTCCTGGAGGCTTACTGGAACACTTTCTCTCCATTCTAGTAGAGCATAGGTGTCATCCTCCTCATAATCTGTTCTCAGATCCAAGACATAGGACCCCTGCTTTGGAAAGGCCCCTTTCAACATTAGTCGCACATCTCCTTCAGACCATCCCACTCCAGGTAACTTTAGTACCTTGGTCAACTCTAATCGACTCCCTTCCTCTTGAGCCCACTTAGTGGCAACTGAGTCCATCTGGTTCCTGGGGGGTTCTTCAGACCTTTCAAGGTTCACCATAGGGGAATCCCAGATGACCCCCAAATGTAGCGCTCCCCCTTGGGGGTTGCTTAAAGAATCAATTGCCCCTTGGGTCTCCTCATTCTGAGAGTCCTCCACCACCCCTTTCACTCTGGGTTCACTCATATTTCAATGTTCAATTGAGAAACACACTCTTTCAGTTATAGAAATCACAACGCTGCTTGAGTTAGAAATGTGTACCTAACTCTTAGTTCTGCACGAAATAACAATCTTGAAGTAACAAAAATATAGGCCACGCCACTAAGAATTATTAATTAACTGAAATTGTTGACAAAAATATTACAATCCTTCACGTCAGCAAGTTGACTTTATAATTCTGGCGAATAAAAGGAGTAGTTAATTGGTTAACTTCCAGCACTCCCTGTATTCTCCAAAAATAACAACAGTTTAGAAAATACAATTCCTCCAATTGAGCCTAAACAATACCCAAGGGTTCACTGAGAAAAAATGATGTAGTAATATTTACGGAAAACGAGGCGAAGAAATAATACAGTAAGACCCTATGTAAAATAGATGACCCGAAGGGTAAATTGGTACCTCTCAATGGATTGTAATTTAAATGACAATGTTCTATAAATGCACAGATGAGATATAACCAAATAGCAGTTAAATTAGTGTTATATGATCACACTACATAACTATGCATTTCTATTTAAATTCTTCTGTTCTAGCTTATAGAGTTCTTAGGAGATGAAACAATACCAAGTAAATAGCCCTGAGTATATGACTGGGGATAGGATGAGTAGATGCACTTGCAGCAATCCTGTATTGTTCCAGTAATCTTCTGCCGGCTAAAAGTGTTAGGTACCTGAGAACACTGTGTCCTTCTAATTCTTGAGATGTGGCACAAAAGAGGTTAAATTCCACTACACTAAATAGCCTTTCAATGATCACTGGCTTCTTGAATAAACTGGTCACAAACGGCAATCCAGTGTATATAACTGTAATCCAAGAGGTAATAACAGGATGTCGAATAGACAGTATAATTACTCTTATAGGTGGGCCTGAGCCCGCTCACCAAAACCAAAGGACTGTATGTAGACCAACGATCTGGCACTCAGATGAAGATGATGGTAATGCTGGGACCATTAGTTCACACCAACTGCTTGCTCCTGGGAGGTAGACAACATCCACTGCACTCCTTGCAGTTCTCCTGATCGATGCAACTGCTGGCTGCTGCGGCTTCAATTCAGACTCAGATAGATGTATGATGATCACTTACTGTGTTGCTGGAGAGTGGCAGCTAGTTGGATCACCTGCAGAGAATTCAGTCGGCTGGAACGTTGAAAGTAGGCCGCGGGCCTAGCTCCGGTTGTAACAGCACACAGGGTTCCTCACTGATCGATCACGCCATCCCAAGAGACTGCTATAAGCTCCTCCTTTCCCTTAAATATGTGTCTTTCTCCCACAATGCATTGCACCCCCCAGAAGTCTCCAGCACAGCACAGCCCTATGGGAAATGGAGTTCTTCATCCCAGAGTCTGCTGTCGGTTTCTTCTCTCCACACTACAATTCCCACAATGCTTCATCCTCATTGAAATTGCAGTCTTGTTCCACAAACGAACACTAGAGAGAGTTCCCCATGCTAGGCAATGGGCACAATTGTCTGTATGCCAGAGGAATATTTCTGAACTCCTGGCTACATATATATAAAGCCCTATTTGCATTCATATATGTCTTCTCCAGGGGCACTGTCATAGACCCGATCAGCGCATCCCTGCATGCATGTGTAGCGGTACCCCCGAAGGAGCTGCTAATTAAATTTGTATTTGTTCCTGAGTCTCCCGCTGAATATTCTTGCAGCCAGTCACTATAGCATTTTCACACAGCCAGGTGCACACACAATCCTGCTTGTTTCCAATGACCATTCTAGGGGATGAATTTTCAATGCTTTATTGCTGAACTTGGATAGGAGATGGATAGGTATGAGATACTCCAAGTAACTGACTGTAACTGAGGATAAATTCTCCCTAGGTTCTGTATAGCAGGCGGTCAGTAGCTTCACACAGCAGACTGACTCCAGTGAAACAAGTCCCCTTCCAAACAATTAAGGACAGGCTGGACTTTGTTTCTTCAAGACACTAGCCAGTGTCTCCTTTCTAACTCAGTGTAGCAAACTACCAAAGGTACTTCATGGCAGGCTGACTTTAGCAGAACAGGTCCCTTGTTAAGCAGTGAGGACAGAAGCTGGACTCTGTTCTTCAAGACACTCTCCAGTGTCTCCTTTCTAGCTGGCACACCCAATAAAGCTGATATGAGGGCAGGGGAAATTCTAGCACACAGTCTCAGGGATCCTCTCACAGATCTGTACTCACACCGTGTCCTGGGACAGTCGGTAGCCCTTTCGCCAACCCCCAAGCGACACTTTGCCACTGCAGTATCAGACCGAATACAAGGCCATCCTCCCTTTGTCAGCTTTCAAAGAACTGTGGGTTGCAGCTTCAGCATCCGGATAGGCCTCGACTAAGCCTAGCAGCTAGCAGCCTCCTGGATAGGCTCTCGAGCCTAGCAGCCAAGAGCTGAACATACACCTCGGTCCTCCGACGATCGACGATCCGAATCAGCTCCGGATAGGCCTACGACTTCGACGTTGGGTGTCAAGAAACTTTCGACTGTTTCCCTCCTACCGGAACATAAGCCAGACTATGACGTCACCGTTTCACAGCGAACCCCCAACCGCTTTCCCGATGGCTGACAGGGTCCTGTGCCACACTCATGTCTAGACACTCTCCTAGGGACTCTGACACACGATCTTAAAGGGGACGGGAGTATAGTCGAAATAACCCACACGGTCGATCTTTCCTCTGTGACCTCTCACAGAACTTCTTGTCTCAG
>BLSH010403327.1:329645-342928 GCA_018402905.1 Glandirana rugosa | reverse complement strand
ATATTTCAGCGGACATGTCGCACCATTTTGACACTTTTTTGGGACCATTGGCATTTATACAGCGATCAGTGCTATAAAAATGCACTGATTACTGTGTAAATACCATTGGCAGTGAAGGGGTTAACCTGCAGGGGGCGCTCTAAGGGTTAACTATGTTCCCTGGGCGTGTTCTAACTGTGGGGGGACTGTACTAACAGGGGAAGGGAAGTGGTCACAGCCTTCATGTACATGAAGGCTGTGATCACTCCCTTCCCCCTCTCACAGAGCGGAGGTCCGTGTTTACATACACGGACCTCCGCTCATTCGCTCCGGGGGGGCCATCGCGGGTGGCCGGCGGCAATCGAAGCCGCCGCACCCGCTCCCCGGCCCCCCCCGGACACAGTGAGCGCGCGGGCGTGCCTCCGGCGGCGCGCGCGCTTACTAGGCTCGATCACGCGGCCGCCGTCGTATGACGGCGATCCGCGTTACAGAGCCATCTTGCCGCCGTCAATTGCCGATTGACGGTCGGCAAGTGGTTAAATAGAATAGAAAGAATATAACCATTTCCCAAAATTCAAATAGAATCAATTTGAATTTGAATAGAATAAAACAGAGTCAATTTGAATAGAATAGAAAACAGATTAGAATAGAAAATAACAGAATAGTATAGAAAAACAGAATAGAATAGAACGTCTATCTAACTATCTTCCAAAATTCGAATTTTGAATAGAAAAGAAAAGAATAGAATAAAAAAATAGAATATAACAATTTCCCAAAATTCAAATAGAATAAATTCAAATTTGAATAGAAAAGAATAGATTAGAATAGGAAGAGTGTTATATCTTATTCCGTTGTTGTTTTTTTCTATACTATTGTTGTTTTCTATTCTATTCAAATTTGAATTGTATCTATTTGAATTCTGGGAAATGGTTATATTCTTTCTATTCTATTGTTTTTTAATTCTATTCTATTTGTTCTATTCTAGTCAAAATTCGGAAGATGGTTATATTCGTTCTATTCTATTCTGTTTTTTTCTATACTATTCGGTTATTTTCTGTTCTAATCTATTATTTTCTATTCAAATTCGAACTGATTCTATTTGGATTTTGGGAAATGGTTATATTCTTTCTATTCTATACTTTTTCGAATTCCATTATGTTGTATTCTATTCTTTTTTATTCATATTTCAGAAGATGGTTATATTCTATTTTATTCTATTCTTTTTTTATCCTATTCTTTTTTCTATTCTATTTTGTTCGGTTTTACTTTACTATATGTTATTTTATTTTCTGTTATAGTCTTTTCTATTCTATTCCTTTTATCTTCTTTTCTATTTTATTCTCTTTGGAAATTGAAAAAAAAAATCAAACTTTTCCAATTCGTATACTATTCGAATTTGAATACTTTGAATCGATTTGAATAAACAAAACTAATTAAACGGATTAAACTAATTTAACTAAACAAATTTAATGTAAATAACGAATCAAAGCAAAACAATTTTTTTCCGTTCTGCACATTTCTAGTTCATTGTAATGACTCTGTCCACATTTTGATGAAAATCTGTGTACATCACTCCTCTACCAGTACCCCTTGATCAAGTCTGGGGCAGCCATCTTTCCCACCCAGCACACAACATGAAGACATAATATAATCGGTTGGATATTATGAAGCCCAATCATATCATTTAAAAAATAATTCAATTGCAAATCAAATTTAAGCCATGGGTGGTCTTTTCGGCAACTTTCCACCCAACGTCCTTAGAAAGAAAATCAGAAGGAGCGGTGCGGGAAAACTGCCAAACGGTGACTGCAGCCTATCAAATGTTTGGGTATTCTGGCAGTTGTGGGATGTGGCCGTCAGAATGTAATAGCAGGCAGGGAAGATTCCTCCATTTGTACCGTTTAGCCTAAAAGGGGGGAACTGAGTGTTCTCTATCATTCATCCTTACAGTGTTTGGCCAGCTTTAACCCTTTTGCCGCCAGGTCCGTAGACTCTTGCCTGTCAGGTGAGAGCATTCAGGCGGTGCCGCTGCCGCCTGATCGCTCTCATATACCCCCGATACCGGTGCCCCCCGCGTGCTTACCAGGCTCTGCTTGTCCATCTGCGGGCCCAGGACAGTCATGGTGGGTGGTGGCGGCTGGAGCGGAGGCAGAAAAAGCGGATACACGTCTGCTCTCCTCCCCTTCTTTGTGTGACCGGACATCTATGTCTCTGACATCACTTCCGGGTCAAGCTCCTGGTGTCCCCGGCTAGCTCAGCCAGGAAATAATGTTTGGCAATGTGATCTGCATTGCAAAATATTTAGTGGAGCACAGTTAGGGATGAGCCAAACACCCCCCGGTTCGGCTCGCACCAGAACACCACGAACAGGCAATACGGTTGTTTGAATACGCAAACCCTATTAAAATCAATGGGACTCGAACAGGAGGAATCAAAAGTGCTCATTTTAAAGGCTTATATGCAAATTATTGCCATTTTTCAGGAGCACTTGGTCATGGCTGTAATGTATTGCCGGCTCCAATATAGATAAAAAAATAACTGGTAAAATTTGCGTGGGGGTCCCCCCCAAAATCCAAACTGGGCCCTTTTTTAAAAAAATTTTGGTGCAGTGTTTATTTATTTTATTTATTTATATCAGGTACTTATATAGCGCAGTCAAGTTTACACAGCACTTTTACATATACATTGTACATTCACATCAGCCCCTGCCCTCAAGGAGCTTACAATCTAAGTTCCCTAACTCTCATTCATACATGCACATACTAGGGCCAATTTATCCAATTAACCTACCAGCATGTCTTTGGAGTGAGGGAGGAAACCGGAGTACCCGGAGAAAACCCACGCAGACACAGGGAGAACATGCAAACTCCAGGCAGGTATTGTCATGGTTGGGATTTGAATCAACGACCCTTTTGCTGCTAGGCAAAAGTGCTAACCACTACACCACTGTGCTGCTCCGCCAATAACCACTTTAATACACTGTGTTATACATACTACACTGACTACGCCATATAGTCTGGACTGTATTATATATACTACGGGGACTGCACTCTATAAAATTGTAATGACATGCCCCAGTCAAACAGGTGCAGAAAAATTGGGCCTTGGGTGTTGGTGGTGCCCTAAACACAAAATATTGTTGGAAGCTAGCATCATCAGGATTCAGGACAGGAGGAATAGGATAGGCAGTCTTCAAGGGATCCCAGATCCCTAATAAATTCAATCAGTTGCATCAGTATCAGGGGCTTGATAGCTGCTGATCCAGGACTGATTCATTTTTATAAATGTGAGCCTATCAACGGAGTCTGTGAACAGGCGCACTCTTTGATCCGTTACGAACCCTCCAGCAGCACTGAATGTCAATTCAGAAAGCATGCTGGTTGCAGGACAGGCCAGGAAAGGCCAGTAGCTCGATTGCATATTGAGCAAGTTGCGGCCAGTGGTCCATCCTCAAGACCCAGTAACTCAGTGGATGCTCATTTGGAAAGCTCTCCAAGTCTGCTCTTTCCCCTAAATATTCCAGCACCATACAATGCAGGCACTGACAATGGTTGCTTGAACCTATCAGCCCTGGGCGCTGAGGACTGAAAAATTGTTTAAAGGCATCAGTCAGCCGGCCACCTTCTCCAATGCTCTCCCTCTGACTGAAGGAAGTCTCAGAAACACTTTGTCCAGCAGCAAGAAATAGTAGCCTCACAGGGTCTGGAAAGGCGTTGCACAAACTTTTCTTCAAGCTATCCTGAAGAGGTTTCATCCTCTGCTCCCTTTGTGAAGGCAGGATCAGCTCTGCAACTTTACCCTTGTAACGTGAAGAAGGGTTGCCACCCAGTAATGATTCCTCTACTTGATACCACAAACTCTGGTGTCTTTTTGCAGGCTTTGCAGAATCAGGGAGGCCATGCAGCGTAAGTTTGAGCAGACATGAGAGTCATCTGGGTCACTGAGGATGACATTGTCAGGAACCACCTCCTCCCAGCCACGTGCAACTCCTTGGGTTTCTGGAGACTGAAAACCATCCCTTGAAGACTGCTGTGTGTTATCCTCTACATCCATGCTGACACAATCTTCCTCCTCCTCCTCTTCTTCTTCCTGTGTGTTTGGTGGCCCTGCAGGAATGCTATCTGCATAAAGGGGGCCTTGAGAGGAAAGGAAGTTCTCCTCTTCCTCCCTCTGTTCTACCTTAAGTGCCTTGTCCATGATTCCACGAAGTGTGTGCTCCAGCAGGGACAGTGTCACTGATGCATGCATTGTCACTGCTCACCATCCTTGTGGCATCCTCAAAAGGTAACTGTCACGTACCTGACGGTGGAGTCTGTCTTGTGCAGGGAACAACCGCTCTTGCGCACCCGATTCAAGGACCCCTGGTAGTGGGGACAGAGGCCCAAGAGTGCGGGATGGCACGAGGGCTGGAGGGTCACCGATGGTGTAGTGAGGCTCCAGAAGGCGTGCAAGTAGATGGATGGTCGTACAGGCTGGGTTGGCAACAGGCAGGCAGGAAGGTACAAGAGGATCAGGCAAACGGGTAGTCAGAGTCCAAGCAAGGTTCGTTAACGGGCGGGCAGCAGAGGTACAAAGGAGCAGACAATCGGATGGTCGTGGGTAGCCGGGGTCGGTGCAGGTAGCGGACAGCAGGTCAGGACAAGCCGGGTCAACAGGAGGCAGGACAAACACGGGAACAGGTATCCGGAGCTGAGGCGTACAGGTCGGGAACGCTGTAGAGCGAGCAGCACTTGGTCCAGGAAGTCTCCAGGCTTAAATAGGCCCATTTGGCGCCGTTTTCCGGCGCGTGCGCGCGCACGGGAGCGCGCGCGCACGCGGGCGCGCACGGGAGCGCGCGAACGCGCACGGGAGCGCGCACACGCGCGCAAATGTGCGCACCACCGCGGAAATGGCAGATTTAGCCAGAAATTTGTTCTTTTCCTAACAGTAACAGGACAGTGCATGCATCCTTGATCAGTAGCCACTGGCATGGCGAAAAAACCAAGCTCCCTCTGAGCCTGTCCTGGTGCCATACTCAGAGGTACTCATTGATGGACCATTGCCAATGTTCAGTTCCACCTGGTGGGCATGCCACAAATGAGGCGGTTGGTGGGCAGGTTCAATTCCCGCTGAATGTCAGTCAGCCGAGCACTGGCATTGTATGACCGGCAGAAATGACCACAAACTTTTCTGGTCTGCCTCAGAATATCTGGTAAGCCTGGATACCTGTTCAAGAAATGCTGCACCACCAAATTCAGGACATGTGCCAAGCATGGAACATGTGTGAAGTGTCCCTGTCGGAGGGCAATGAGAAGGTTGGTGCCATTGTCGCATACAACCATTCCTGGCTCAAGCTGACGTGGCATCAACCATCTCTGAGCCTGCCCCCGCAGAGCTGACAGAATCTCTGCCTCTGTGTGGCTCCTGTCCCCTAAGCAGACCAACTCGCACCAAATGGCATGTTTTAGCCTGACTGCGTAGCCCCTAGAACTCTTTGCGAGCACTGATGGTTCAGAGGACACTGCTGCAGAAGAGGCCACAGAGGAAGAAGAAGAGTGGGTGGAGGAAGCAGATGTGGCAGAAACAGCACCATTTTTTTGGAGGCGTGGTGGTGGAACTAGATCCAACACCGAACCCTGTCTTGCATCCTTCCCAGCTGCCAGCAGAGTAACCCAGTATGCCATGAAGGAAAGGTAACATCCCAAGGTCTGCTGGACCATGAGTCAGTGGTAATATGTACTTTGTTACTGACTGCCAGTGGCGGCTGGTGAAGTTTTAGGATGGGGGGGGGCCCCAGGCCCCGCCCTTCCTTTTTGATCCCTCCCACTTCTAATAAGCCCCATCCCTTATAGAATCCACCCACTCCGTCCCCTGTATTCCACATATTGTGTCAGGAGTATACAGCTCAGCATCACGGACACAGTATACAGCTTAGCATCACATCACAGGACACAGTATACAGCTCAGCATCACATCAAAGGACACAGTATACAGCTCAGCATCACATCACAGGACACAGTATACAGCTCAGCATCACATCACAGGACACAGTATACAGCTCAGCATCACATCAAAGGACACAGTATACCGCTCAGCATCACAGGGCACAGTATACAGCCCCAGCATCACAGGGCACAGTACACAGCTCAGCATCACAGGTGGGGGTAAATTGCAGCCAATATCACAAGTGGGGGTAAATTGCAGCCAATATCACAGGTGGGGTAAATTGCAGCCAGTATCACAAGTGGGGGCACTTATGCAGCCAATAACACAGGTGGGGGCACTTATGCAGCTAGTATCACAGGTTGGGACAGTTATGAAGCCAGTATCACAGGTGGGGGCAGTTATGCAGCCAATAACACAGGTGGGGGCAGTTTGCAGCCAATAACACAGGTGGGGACAGCTATGCAGCCAATAACACAGGTGGGGGCAGTTTGCAGCCAGTATCACAGGTGGGGTACATTGCAGAGACCCCCCCCCCCCGCACTTACCCCATCCAATAGGCAGGCAGGATTGTTGCAGAGTTCAGCATGCAGAGAAGCGGGCTGTGAGTCTGCAGAGATTCGGCTTGCGGAGAAGCGGGCTGTGAGTCTGCAGAGATTCAGCATGCGGAGAAGCGAGCTGTCCATCAGTCACCGGGCGCTCATGGTCTCTGTGGGAACGGGAGTCACGTCCGCTGCCACAGTGACCCGCCCCCGGCCACCGCATCTAATCACACTGAGCCGCAGGCTCAAGGCAGCCAATCAGACTGTGTGTGTGCGCCTGTTCAGCGCACACACATAGACTTTAATGGCTGACCAATAGGTCCACTGCTTGGCTGTCATGTGGCAGCCAAGGAGCCGAAAAAAAAAAAGAAAGTCAATGTACCGGCGCCACCTATAGGGGGGCGGGCTGACTTTTTTTTTTCTTCTTTAGCCGGCGGGGAGGCAGCTTCCCTCATACACCAGCCGCCACTGCTGACTGCCCTGTCCAAGGAGGCCAAAACATTGCCTTCCACATGACAGTAGAGCGCTGGAATGGCCTTACGTGAAAAGAAATGTATTTTCGGAACCTGTCATTGTGGTACAGCACATTCATAAATTCACAAAAGAGGGCAGAATCTACCAGCTGAAAAGGCAGCAGTTGGAGTACTAGCAATTTGGCCAAGATAGCATTTAAACACTGAGCATGTGGATTTTTTTTTACGGTTCAGCAACTGGGGTAGGAAAATTTGCCTGCTGACATCAACTGGTGGTGTACTGCTAGCAGATTGGCTGCAAGTACTTGTGGCACCCATTGCTAGACCTTCATTCCTCTCAGTGCAGGCTTTTGAGAGGACTGGAGGTATAGATGGAGTTGAGGTCACAAATAAGGAGCAAGGGGAAGTCCACCTTGTTTTATGGTGTGGGTCTTTCAGGTGTTGGTGCTAATAGACTGCATGGCAGGTTGTCATATGTCTTGTCAAACATGTAGTGCCCAAGCGGCTTCTGTTCTGGCTGCACTTGATCCACTTCAGACATAGATTTCAAACAGCAAGTGTTGAAAAAAGCCCACACCATTGGAAGTCAGCAGCGCCCTGCACCTGTGGAGCTATGTGGTCTGATGCAATAGGGTGGCTGCCCTTAAGCTAGCCCCTGGAGGACATCCTCCCTTGTTGGAGTTGTGCCTCCTCCTCCTCACTTTCCTCCTCTCTTCTCTCAGGCACCCAAGTACAGTCAGTGTCCTCACCATCCCCTCCCTCCTCGCCATTGGAGCAAACTTGGCAGCATGCTGCAGCTGGGGGAACATGAATGCTAGTTTCTTGTCCTTCTGTGGCACAACCTCTCTCTAGGCTCACATTACTCCCTTCCTCAACCTGGGAAACAACATTGGAGCCTTCGAATTGCTGAGCATCCTCCATCAGCAAGTAATCTACACTATGGTCGAATAATTCTGGTGACTACTTCGTGCATGATGGTGGGGCTACGGAAGGAGTAATTGTGGACAAGGATCTGGTGGAATAAGCCGTTTTGGCAGCTGCGTTGGAAGACAAACTTATATGAGCCTGGGTGACAGAAGATGAGGATGAGGATGGCTTAGTTATCCACTCCACCAACTGTTCTGCCTGTTGTGGCTCAATAACACGGCCAACAGCAGAAAAACAGACAAGCGTGACCCGCCGGCAGAGGTTTCACTGTAGACACAGAGGCTGCTTGCCCTCCTTTAGTGACCTGGGAGCGTCTGCCTCTCCTTGGTGGCCTTCCGGACATGATGGGGATTTTTTTCGACAACGCACTAAACTATATTATATACTGTACACCGTTGAATGCACTGTAAATATTATCTACACTGAATGCAGCGTATATATACTGTATATACAGTATCCCAAAAGTGAGTACACCCCTCACATTTTTGTAAATATTATATTCTATCTTTTCATGTGACAACACTGAAGAAATGACACTTTGCTACAATGTAAAGTAGTGAGTGTACAGCTTGTATAACAGTGTAAATTTGCTGTCCCCTCAAAATATCTCAAAACACAGCCATTAATGCCTAAACCGCTGGCAACAAAAGTGAGTACACCCCTAAGTGAAAATGTCCAAATTGTCAATATTTTGTGTGGCCACCATTATTTTTCAGCACTGCCTTAACCCTCTTGCGCATGGAGTTCACCAGAGCTTCACAGGTTGCCACTGGAGTCCTCTTCCACTCCTCCATGACGACATCACGGAGCTGGTGGATGTTAGAGACCTTGCACTCTTCCACCTTTCATTTGAGGATGCCCCACAGATGCTCAATAGGGTTTAGGTCTGGAGACATGCTTGGGCAGTCCATCACCTTTGCCCTCAGCTTCTTCAGCAAGGCAGTGGTCATCTTGGAGGTGTGTTTGGGGTCGTTATCATTTAGAAATACTGCCCTGTGGCCCAGTTTCCGAAGAGAGGGGATCATTCTCTGCTTCAGAATGTCACAGTACATGTTGGCATTCATGGTTCCCACAATGAACTGTAGCTCCCCAGACCAAGACACTCCCACCACCATGCTTGACTGTAGGCAAGACACACTTGTCTTTGTACTCCTCACCTGGTTGCCGCCACACACTCTTGACACCACCTGAACCAAATAAGTTTATCTTGGTCTCATCAGACCACAGGACATGGTTCCAGTAATCAATGTCCTTAGTCTGCTTATCTTTAGCAAACTGTTTGCGGCCTTTCTTGTGCATCATCTTTAAAAGAGGCTTCCTTCTGTGATGACAGCCATGCAGACCATTGCAGTGTGCGGCGTATGGTCTGATCACTGACAGGCTAACCCCCCCACCCTTCAACCTCTGCAGCAATGCTGGCAGCACTCATACGTCTATTTCCCAAAGACAACCTTTGGATATGACGCTAAGCATGTGCACTCAACTTCTTTGGTCCACCATGGTGAGCCCTGTTCTGAATGGAACCTGTCCTGTTAAACCGCTGTATGGTCTTGGCCACCTTGGTTGCAGCTCAGTTTCAGGGTCTTGGAAATCTTCTTATAGCCTAGGCCATCTTTATGCAGAGAAATAATAATTTTTTCAGATCCTCAGAGAGTTCTTTGCCACGAGGTGCCATGTTGAACTTTGTGACCAGTATGAAAGAGTGAGAGCGATAACACCAAATTTAACACACCTGGTCCCCATTCACACCTGAGACCTTGTAACAGTAACGAGTCACATGACACCGGGGAGGGAAAATGACTAATTGGGCCCAATTTGGACATTTTCGCTTAGGGGTGTACTCACTTTTGTTGCCAGAGGTTTAGACATTAACCACTTCACCCCCGGAAGGATTTCTCAGGTTAGGACCAGAGCACTTTTTGCGATTCGGCACTGCGTTGCTTTAACTGACAATTGCGCGGTCGTGCGACGTTGTACCCAAACAAAATTTGCGTCCATTTTTTCCCACAAATAGAGCTTTCTTTTGGTGGTATTTGTTTACTGCTGCGTTATTTCTGATCGCCGCTATAAACAAAGAAAGAGCGACAATTTTGCAAAAAAAAAAAAACAACATTTCTTACTTTTTGCTAAAATTCAAATACAAAAAAAAAATAAAAAATCATTTTTTTTTATCGGTTTTGGCCGATTTATATTCTTCCTCATATTTTTGGTAAAAAAAATCGCAATCGGCGTTTATTGATTGGTTTGCGCAAAAGTTTACGGATGATAATTAATTTCTGGGGTTTTTATTTATTTATTTATTTTTTACTAGTAACGGCGGCGATCTGCGATTTTTAGCGGTACTGCGATATTGGGGCAGACATGTCAGACCATTTTGTCACTTTTTTGGGACCAATGACATATATACAGCGATCAGAAATGTAAATGTCCACTGATTACTGTATAAATGTCATTGGCAGTGAAGGGGTTAACCTGCAGGGGGAGATCTAGGGGTTAACTGTGTTCCCTGGGCGTGTTCTAACTGTGAGGGGGCTGGGCTCAGTGACAGGGATCAGTAGATCTCTTATGTCCCCATTGACAGCCGCTCTTTGGCTCTAGCAGCGCATCGCGGCTTGCTGGCGGACATCGGGTCCGCCCGAGCCGCGGGCACACTCCTCTGGAGTGTGTCGGGCACGAGAGCGCGCCGGCACTCGCTCGCCCCCTAGCTGCGCCTGTGCGAATCGCCGCCTTTTTACGGCGATTCTCGGGACACATCCACACTGCCGCAGTAAATATACTGCGCACGGTGTGGAAGCGGTTAATGACTGTGTGTTTACATTGTAGCAAAGTGTCATCTTTTCAGTGTTGTCAAATGAAAATATATAATAAAATATAACTATACTGTGTGTGTGTATATATATATATATATATACTGTATATACAATATCTCACAAAAGTGAGTACACCCCTCACATTTTTGTAAATATTTTATTCTATCTTTTCATGTGACAACACTGAAGAAATGACACTTTGCTACAATGTAAAGTAGTGAGTGTACAGCTTGCATAACAGTGTAAATTTGCTGTCCCCTCAAAATAACTCAACACACAGCCATTAATGTCTAAACGGCTGACAATAAAAGTGAGTACACCCCTAAGTGAAAATGTCCAAATTGGGCCCAATTAGCCATTTTCCCCTCCCTGGTGTCATGTGACTCGTTAGTGTTACAAGGTCTCAGGTGTGAATGGGGACCAGGTGTGTTAAATTTGGTGTTATCGCTCTCACTCTCTCATATTGGTCACTGGAAGTTCAACATGGCACCTCATTTCAAAGAACTCTCTGAGGATCTGAAAAAAAAAAGAATTGTTGCTCTACATAAAGATGGCCTAGACTATAAGAAGATTGCCTAGACCCTGAAACTGAACTACAGCACGGTGGTCAAGACCATACAGCGGTTTAACAGGACAGGTTCCACTCAGAACAGGCCTCGCCATGATCAACCACAGAAGTAGGGTGCACATGCTCAGCATTATATCCAAGGGTTGTCTTTGGGAAATAGACGTATGAGTGCTGCCAGCATTGCTGCAGAGGTTAAAGAGGTGGGGGGTCAGCCTGTCAGTGCTCAGACCATACGCCACACACTGCATCAAATTGGTCTGCATGGCTGTCATCCCAGAAGGAAGCCTCTTCTAAAGATGATGCACAAGAAAGCCCGCAGTTTGCTGAAGACAAGCAGACTAAGGATATGTATTATTGGAACCATGTCCTGTGGTCTGATGAGACCAAGATAAACTTATTTGGTTCAGATGGTGTCAAGCCTTTGTGGCGGCAACCAGGTGAGGAGTACAAAGACAAGTGTGTCTTGCCTACAGTCAAGCATGGTGGTGGGAGTGTCATGGTCTGGGGCTGCATAAGTGGGGCACTGTTCATTGAGGGAACCATGAATGCCAACATGTACTGTGACATACTGAAGCAGAGCACGATCCCCTCCCTTCGAAGACTGGGCTGCAGGGCAGCATTCCAACATTATAACAATCCCAAACACTCCTCCAAGATTATTATTATTATACAGGATTTATATAGCACTAGCAGTTTGCGCAGCGCTTTACAAAAATGAAGGCAGACAGTACAGTTACATCACAATTTGGTACAAGAGGAATCAGAAGGCCCTGCTCTTTAGAGCTTACAATCTAAGAGGGAGGGTCAATTGATACAAAAGGTAAAAGCTGTGGGGGATGAGCTGATGTAGAAAGAAAGAGTATTAGGTAGAAGCAAGATAGGCTTCTTTAAAGAGAAATTTTCAGGGATCATCTAAAGAGGGATAGATTAGAAGACAGTCGGACTGATTGGGGAAGGGAGTTCCAAAGGATGGGAGAAGCTCTCGAGAAATTCTGGAGGCGAGCATGGGAGGAGGTGACAAGGGAGCTAGAGAGCAGGAGGTCTTGGGAGGACAGAAGAAGGCGGCTTGGTTGGTATTTTGAGACTAGGTTAGTGATGTAGCTAGGGACAAAGTTGTGGATGGCTTTGTAAATTATTGTTAGTACTTTGAATTTTGTTTGTTGGGTGAGTGGTAGCCAGTGGAGAGATTGGCAGAGAGGGGTGGAGGACACTGAGCAGTTGGCAAGGTAGATAAGTCTGGCAGCAGCATTCATTATTGACTGAAGGGGGGATATAGTATGCAAAGGTAATCCAATGAGGAGAGAGTTGCAGTAGTCGAGGAGAGAGATAACCAGGGAGTGAATTAGAAGCTTGGTGGTGTCATTGGTTAAAAAGGGGCGTATTCTAGTGATGTTGCGTAGGCTGAGGCGGCATGATTTGGACAGGGATTGGATGTGGTCTTGAAAGGACAGTTCAGAGTCAAGGGTTACCCCTAGCACCCTGGCATGTGGGGATGCACTAATAGTTGTGCCATTGATCTTAACAGAGAAGTCAGGGGAAGGGGCACGTGGGGGAGGAAATATAATGAGCTCAGTTTTAGATAGATTGAGTTTGAGGAAGTGCTGTGAAATCCAGGCTGATATGTCTGTTAGTAAGGCAGTGATCTGTGAGGAGACTGATGGGGTGAGTTGAGGGGTAGAGAGATAGATTTGGGTATCATCGGCATATAAATGATAGCGGGGGGTAGTCAGAGGAGTGTCTAGTGACGGAATGATTGTCTGTATAGTCGGACCTAAAGTGTCGTGAAGGAGTTTGAGTTAGATAGATTTTGACTCGAGTAATATAAAGGAGGGGGTGCACGGGGAAGGGGACTGAAGAGACAATTCTAGTTACCGTGTTGATAATCACGTAGGGGTGTACGGTCCCACGATCCCCATTGGGAACTGAGACTTGACAGGAAAGTTCTGGTGTAGGTTAGGGACAGGTTTAGTACGGCGGAGTCGGATGCGTTGTAGTGATCTTATGCGGGGAAAAATTGGTTACTGTGGTGGTTCGAAGATTAAGTGAGGGACCAATAGAGAGA
>BLSH010403327.1:176452-187861 GCA_018402905.1 Glandirana rugosa | reverse complement strand
GTACACACCACAGTGTTGCTGCAGTACATTTTTCATTACACACCACAGTATTGCATGCAGTACATGTTTCAGTACACACCGCAGTGCTACATGCAGTACAATTTTCAGTATACACCACAGTGCTGCATGCAGTACATTTTTCAATACACACCACAGTGTTGCATGCAGTACATGTTTCAGTACACATCACAGTGCTGCATGTAGTACATTTTTCAGTACTCACCGCAGTGCTGCATGCAGTACAATTTTCAGTATACACCACAGTGCTGCATGCAGTACAATTTTCAGTATACACCACAGTGCTGCATGCAGTACATGTTTCAGTACACACCACAGTGTTGCTGCAGTACATTTTTCATTACACACCACAGTATTGCATGCAGTACATGTTTCAGTACACACCGCAGTGCTACATGCAGTACAATTTTCAGTATACACCACAGTGCTGCATGCAGTACATTTTTCAGTACACATCCCAGTGCTCCATGCAGTACATGTTTCAGTACACACCGCAGTGCTACATGCAGTACAATTTTCAGTATACACCACAGTGCTGCATGCAGTACATTTTTCAGTACACACCACAGTGTTGCATGCAGTACATGTTTCAGTACACATCACAGTGCTGCATGCAGTACATTTTTCAGTACACACCGCAGTGCTGCATGCAGTACAATTTTCAGTATACACCACAGTGCTGCATGCAGTACATTTTTTAGTACACACCACAGTGCTGCATGCAGTACACTTTTCAGTGCACACCACAGTGCTGCATGCAGTACAATTCTCAGTATACACCACAGTGCTGCATGCAGTACAATTTTCAGTACGCACCACAGTGCTGCATGCAGTACATTTTTCAGTACACACCACAGTGCTGCATGCAGTACATTTTTCAGTACACACCGCAGTGCTGCATGCAGTAAATTTTTCAGTACACATCCCAGTGCTCCATGCAGTACATGATTCAGTACACACCGCAGTGCTGCATGCAGTACATTTTTCAGTACACACCACAGTGCTGCATGCAGTACATTTTTCAGTACACACAACAGTGCTGCATGCAGTACATTTTTCAGTACACACCACAGTGCTGCATGCAGTACATTTTTCAGTACGCATCCCAGTGCTCCATGCAGTACATGTTTCAGTACACACCGCACTGCTGCATGCAGTACATTTTTCAGTACACACCAAACTGCTGCATGCAGTACATTTTTCAGTGCGCACCACAGCAGCAAGTGCAGCATTTTTTTTTCAGAGCAGCAGGAAGCAACGCAAACCACCACATTGCATAGCTGCTGTGGTGAATAGATATGAATTGAAATGTTACTTGTGGCATTTTGATAAAGTTCTGTGAAAGAAAGTAAACTATGTGTTGCACTGGGATCAGCGAATCAGCTCTCTGGTATGCTAATGTTTATTACTAATAAAAATTGACCATTTCTGTTCTCCAGGATGAACTCAGGACAGAGGCCAGAAGAAAGAACCTCCTGATCCTTATTATGCATTACCTTATGCAGGAAGGGTGAGTACAGAATACAGATTACTATATTATTTTATGTGATGGAAAGCTCCCATATTTGTGTATTGTACTTCTCCTAGGTAGGCTATAGATTATACAACGTTCTTTCCTTCATTCACCGGTTGAAGGAAAGAAAATTGCTTGGAATTCCTCCCGCGGAGCCGTTGTATTCTGACAGCGGGAGGTTTCCTTGCTGTCAGAATACCATTACTGCTGCTGGCTGGTTGTACTGAAGTCGATCGACAGATCAACTTCAGTACAACCAGCCTTCCATAGATGAATCAAAATTGGCCTGTTTCCTGCTGAACCAGCCGAATTTTGATCCGTCTATGGCCTGCTTTATTTTCTTACTCTTGGTCTGTTACATATACCACATTAAAGTAATCACTATTGGTAGGAATGTGCAGGTATAATAAGGGTACCACATCCCTTCAATGTATAGAACCTTAAAAAAGTTGTGGTCAAATGGATTTTGGAGGTACCCAAGGATTACAACTAAAACAAAAGGGTGTTGGTCCTCGGGCCTTCCCTGAAAGTCTTGGGAGGGGGTGGACATGGTCTTCTGGTTTGGTTCGCCCTCTCTCATGGGGTCTCCCTTTGGGGGAACCCCACCTTGTACTTGGGTTGGTCTGTTTATGGAGACCTCCCAAGGAATGGGGGTCCGCCTGGTTCCGGTTAAGTGGGCCAGTGAAGTACCTCAGTCCCTGTCAGGAGCCTTGTGCCCCGGGGGATCAGGGATCCATGGAGGATCATGTGTACACCCTGTGCACTTTTTTGTGTTCTCACTTTTGTGTTAGCGCTTTTATTTTGCACCGGGTGTTAGTTGGAGTGTGTTTCACACACCACGGGCTGAAAAAACATTCAAAGTAACATTACTTTTATTCACATTTTGTAGATAAAATACAGCGTAAAAGTGCTCCAGTATATCAAACAACCTCCCTCATTAGTGGAAGCTTATAATCAGTACTTAAAGTGTTACTAAACTCAATTTTTAAAAAAATGAATATAACAAACGTGTTATACTTACTTGCTCTGGGCAGTGGTATTGCATAGAGTGGCCCCGATCTTCCTATTCTGGGGTCCACGGTGGCGATTTTGGCTCCTCCTCTTTTATTAAGGGACCACCATAGCCAGCTGCTGGCTATGGGGAGAGGGTAGTAGTCCCCGCGCTCGCAACCTGTGTGTCTATAGAGCCGCGCTCCATAGACTTACAGAGCAGGCCTTAGGCCCGCCCCCCACTTCTTCCTTACTGCATCTGATTGACAGCAGCAAGAGCCAATGGCTCCTGCTGCTGCTCGAATGCTGTATAAAGAGGAAGTAAGGGAAGAAAAGATGCAGCTGTGCACAGCGCTGATCTCTTCTTCTCTCTCTTCCCCCTTCACACAGGGAAACTAAAAACGTTTTTTTACCTTAAAGCAAAAAAAAACGTTTTTTAGGTTTAGTAACACTTTAAAGGCCAAGTTTTTTTTTTGAAAAATAATTGCAGGAAAAAATGTGCATTTTATTATTTTTTTCACAGGAGCCTACAGAGCATTGTACCCACGATCAGTGGATTACTGGTGCAATGTCAGGCTCCTGCACACTCTGCTTGCAGCTCTATTGCCCGTACTTCTGTAGGACTTTGTGTTACAGAGTTGTAGGCAGTGTGACTGTACTGTGAGCATCCTGATTAGCATGCTATTGTTCCATTGAGAACTACAAGACGTCTACTGCGTTGGAAGACAGAACATGCTGTTTTTAAATTGTGACAGCAGGTGTGGGGAGAGGATCTCCCCACCCACTGTCAAGGAGAGGGGGTGGGGGGCAGTCCTGGAGCATGTTACATGTTGCACCTTAAATATGGGTGTAACATGCTCCAAAAAGTGAACTTTAAAGTGGTTGTCAACCCTTGACACCCACGTTAACCCACAGGTAAGATTATAATAAGGCTTACCTGTAGGTACCCTGTATATCTCCTAAACCTGCATGCTTTAGGAGATATGTAGTGTACTGTGATGTGCCCACGTCATCAGGCACATGCGCAGTGAAGAAACGGCCTCTGTGCCATTTCTTCACTGAGATCGTGCCCCAATCCACGGCCCTGGAAGGAAGAGGGGCAGTCATGGATGCGGCCTGGAGCGGGGACATCGCGGGCTTCCAATGCAGGTAAGTGGCACATAATGGGCTAATATGCGATGCACACTAGCCCATTATGTTTTTACATTGCAGGGTAATAAAGAGGAAGTAAAACCCATCAGGGTTTACTTCCTCTTTAACATAATTCTAATGAAATGTGAGTCTTCACAGCCCCACTTAGAAACACTCCTACACTTGCATTGAGACTGTTGGGGATTCACAAAATCCCTTTACATGTTTCACATGTGACCCCCTTTCCTCAGGAGGATGGGAGAATGATAATCTGTATAGAATAGAATACACATATTCAGCAAATCAAAAATTGGAATGATTGCAAGTATACATTTAAAGGTAATTCCATATTATACTTTTATTTTAGCATAGTTTACTCATTGGGAGTGTGGCCACCTTAAGAATATTTAGATAGAGATGAACATACACTTCTAAAATGTGTGTGTATTCCCTTTAATTTGAAGTCTTCTATTTCTTGTTCCAGTTATGTGGACACAGCAAACACTATGGAACAGGAAGCCAAAATAAGTATGGGGCGCTTTGACGTTTGTGACAACATTGACCTGGAGACCATTCTAATGGAATACGAGAGCTATTATTTTATTAAATTCCAGAAGTACCCAAAGATTACTAAGAAGATATCTGATAGTGGTATGTTGTAGAGATGTAGAGATATTAACCCTTTCGCTGCTAAATCCGGTTTTCCATTTTTTTGCGCACATGCTTAACCACTTCAGCCCCGGAAGGATTTCACACTTTATGACCAGAGCACTTTTTGCGATTCGGCACTACATCGCATTAACTGACAATTGCGCACTCATGCGACGTTGTATCCAAGCGAAACCTGCATCTCTTTTTTTCCCACAAATAGAGCTTTCTTTTGGTGGTATTTTATCACCTCTGCGCCATTTCTGATCACCACTATAAACAAAAAAAGAGTGACAATTTTGCAAAACAAACCAAATTTTTTTACTTTTTGCTATAATACATATCCAAAAAAAATGAAAAAAACTATTTTTTATTCGGTTTTGGCCGATTTATATTCTTCCTCATATTTTTGGTAAAAAAAAAAAAATCGCAATTGGCATATAGTGACTGGTTTGTGCAAAAGTTGCTGCGTTTATGAATAATGAGAAATCATTTGTGGGGTTTTTTTGTTTTATTTTTTACTAGTAATGGCGGCGATCTGCGGCGGACATGTCGGACCATTTTGACACTTTTTTGGACCATTTGCATTTATACAGCGATCAGTGCTATGAAAATGCACTGATTACTGTATAAATGTCACTGGCAGGGAAGAGGTTAACCTTCAGGGGGCGCTCTAAGGGTTAACTGTGTTCCCAGTGTGTATTACTAACTGTATGGGGGCTGGGCTGAGTGGGGGAGGAGAGTGATCGCCACTCCATATACAGGAAGCCTGTGATCACATTCCTTCCACCTGTCAGAACAGAGATCCGTTGTTTACATACACGGACCTCCATTCTGTCACTGCAGGGAAGCGATCGTGGGTAGCCGGTGGACACCAAGTCCGCCTTACCCACTCCCTGCCCCCCCCCTCCGGCGGCATGCTCACAATCCGCAATCTCGCAGCTGCCGTCACCTGACCGCTGCGTCATGTGATGGCAGGCAGTCGGCAAGTGGTTAAATAAAAATAATTTTAGGCCTGAAGATTACATAAACCCCCCAAAACATTATATACAGCATATTCTGAAAAAGAGAAAAGCAGAGCCTCTGTGACCAGGAAGTGAGGGGAGAGAATAGCTGCAGATGGGCACAGCGCTGGATGGAATGAGGGTTCAAGCAAGTATAAGGGGGGGGTACTACTACTTTAACATTTTTTACCGTAATGCAAAGAATGCATTAAGCTAAAAAATGTTTTAGGCTTTATAACCACTTTTAAGCCTGCATATTTCTGGTGCAGATTCGGAGCTCTCTAAACAGCAGGGAGTGTGAGCTTTTCTGGTTGGGCAACTTTAACTGTGATTTAGCAGGGGCAGAAAGATTGTTGCTCTGCAGCCGCCTGTGCCTTGGATTACAATAATGCACTAGGGCAGTGGTGGTCAAAAATAGAGGGCCTCATGTGCGGCCCCAGACACTTCCAGAGGCTAGTACAGTAGCATGGTGTTTTCATGCATTAAGGTTCATTGCATTGGGTTAGGCAGCTCATTCAAAGTAAATAGGCTGTAACACACCTCAACACTCAAAATTTCATTACTGCTGCATTTTTTCCAAAGTGCTGCCATGCATGCTGAAGAGAAAGTCATCATTGGTGTCATTAGCCACAATAAAGCCCCCAGCATTGGTGTCAGTGAATGCAATAATAACCCCTAACTTTGGTCTTAGTACCCTGCTCTTCTCAGGTCCCCCCTTGGCGCGCCTGGCCCCTCCCTCCTGCTGAGTGCCTCCAGAGCATGCATCTTGCTCTGAGGGCACTCAAGCAGGCTTTCTCCTGAAGACGTCCATGCCCCGAAAGAAGTGCTTTTGCAACAAATCCTGGTCGGGTAAGGAGTTTTTTCTGTGTCACCACGACCAGTATTGGATTTTACTTGCCTTATGCTGGTATTTGTACAACTTTTTAAATGGCTACTGGACCTTTCCTAAGTGCCTTACCCTGGAATAAATATGTCATACTACACTATCGGTGCCCCCCTTTTTATTGATTTTCCGGTGTGCTATATGAACGCATGACCCGAGGTACAAGGAGGAGAAGCTGTGGTGAGATCCTCTATGATGGAGGTGGCATACACCCACATGTCTGTTTGACCTTCCATAAGTAGAAGGTCCGCCTGCTCTGGTAAGCATTCAGTCTGTTTGTGTGTTGGTGAATCACCAGGTGGAGGACATTTCATTTCGGTTTTCTAGTCTGCACAGTCTGATGGAAGCTGGATTTTTGTTCCCCTTTCCTTTTTCTGGAATTTGGACACTTTATTCATAGTTATTTGTTTTTATATGAGTATTTTTTCACATGAACTTTATTGCTGATTTGTGCATGATTTTTTAGCGCAACTTGTTGTCTCTATATATACTATTATCGTGTCAATATCTCACATTTTAAGTTGCAGCTGTTTTTCACGTAATGTTTTCGGTTTTGTGGTTATATTAGCGCGGTACGCCCCCCCCCTTTTCCGTTGTAGGCTTGCTCCTGAGTCGCCATTTACACACAGAGTGGCGGTTTGCCCCCCCCCCCCTTCTCCTCATTGGCTCACTGAGTGTGATTGACAGCAGAGTAAGTCAATGGCGCTCGCTGCTGTCTCAGCCAATAAGGAGGGAGAGTAATGCATAAAATGCATAAAGGTAAAAAAAAACCTTCTGCCTTTAGAACCACTTGCAGGTTTAAAATGAAAAATACTGTATGTCTGATGGCATTTGCAGATTATTGAACCTTTGACATTTAATGCAGGCTGACGCTTTCTCTGTCCTTTTTTTTGTTTGTTTTTTGCATTTACAGACAGTAAACTTTGCTCAAAGCCACGAAGTGGAGGAAAGCTGAGAAGGTAACTGTAGTGTTTCTTGTATGTCCTTAGAACTATATTATAGAACAGTTTTGAAATAGTCTGGCAAATACCTCTGTACTCTGCACCTCCCGTCCCCTCCACAGCCCAGCGCTCCTGTGAGTACTGGAGGGGAGAGCAGAGAGCCGAAGACTGACAGTCCAGGCTCTCTGCTCAGAGAGGTGGGAAGAACTGAGCGATCAGTGGTGTTTGAATGCTCAGTGCAGAGATGGCAGGGGACAGATGCAGCATCGGATCGGTGTTGCAGCCATCTAGGCATGTATAAATTGTTTTACTTTTAAGTCTATACTTCTCTTTTAATATTATTTATTGCAGATACTTATATAGCGCCATTAACTCACAAATCTATTATACATTCAATCAGTCTCTGCTCTCAAAAAGCTTACAATCTAATACATTCATACATACACATACTAGGGCCAATTTAGACAGGAGCCAATTAACCTACCCATTAACCACTTCCTTACTGGGCACTTAAACCCCCCTCCTGCCCGAACCAATTTTCAGTTTTCAGCGATGTCGCTCTTTGAATGACAATTGCGCGGTCGTGCGACGTTGTACCCAAAGAAAATTTGCGTCCTTTTTTCCCCACAAATAGAGCTTTCTTTTGGTGGTATTTGATCCCCTCTGCGTCATTTCTGATCGCCGCTATAAAAAAAAAGAGCGACAATTTTGAAAAAAAAAACAATATTTTTTACTTTTTGCTATAATAAATATCCAAGAATAAAAAATAAAAAAAACAAATTTATTCATCAGTTTTGGCCGATATATATTCTTCTACATATTTTTGGTAAAAAAAATTGCAATCGGCGTTTATTGATTGGGTTGCGCAAAAGTTATAGCGCCTACAAACTATGGACATTGATTTATGGCGTTTTTTATTTATTTATTTATTTTTTTACTGGTAATGGCGGCGATCTGCGATTTTTATCGGTACTGCGATATCGGGGTGGACATGTCGGACGTTTTTGACACATTTTTGGGACCAATGACATTTATACAGCGATCAGAAATTTAAATGTCCACTGATTACTGTATAAATGTCATTGGCAGTGAAGGGGTTAACTTGCAGGGGGCAGTGAAGGGGTTAACTATGTTCACTGGTTGTGTTCTAACTGTGGGGGGGCGGGGTTGGCAGGGGCATGACAGATCTAACTGATCCCAGTGACAGGGATCAGTAGATCTGGCATGCCCCCCCCACAGAACGGGGAACCGCCGTGTTTACTTCGGCGGTTCCCCGTTCCTCCTCTCTGTAAGGAGATTGCGGGTCTCCGGCGGACGTCGGGTCCGCCCAACCCGCGGGCACGCTCCTGCAGTGTACGGCGGCACGTGCGCGCGCCCAGCACGAGCCAAATGGGAGGACGTCTATAGACGTCCTCACGGCATTTTAGAGCTGCGCTGTAGCCGTCATTCAGCTATGGCGCGGATGGGAGGAGGTTAAAGTACCCGGAGGAAACCCACACAGGGAGAACATGCAAACTCCATGCAGGTATTGCCATGGTTGGAATTTGATGACCTTAGTGCTGCTTTGCGGAAGTGATAACCACTTAGCTACTTTGCCCTGACTTGGCATGTGGGGGGCACTTGGTGTGTATTGAAACTGCCCAGCAAATGCCCCTTTAAAGCATCTGAATGTATGAACTCCGTGCAGAGACTGACCTGTCAGAGCTCCATTCTTCTCTATGGAAAATCGGATGAACACGGACCGTCTGTCCGTGTTCATCCGATCCGATCCGCATTTTGCCGATAAGAGAAAAAGGTGTCAATAATGACGGCAAAAATGAACACGATTTTGCCGTGATTTTTCGCCCTGCATCCACCCACTTTTAATGATGGGCATAGCACTGTTCTAGAAATATATGCCGGAGCATAGGGGCAACCGCCACTATGTCCACCCCCTGCCCCTATGCTCTGGCGTATATTCTTTTTTAACTGTGGTGGCGAAATCACTTCCTGCAGCACTGGAGTCGATGATTTACGTATAGTGGGAGCAAACGCTGTTGCTGTCAAGATGAATAAATCAGTGCTGCAGCTGAATGGCGTACCTGAAAAGAAAATAACGATTAACAATAAAACACAGTAAACAGCAACGTATAAAAAAAAGTGACATACCTGCAAAGAAAACACGATAAGACAAAGTAACAAAACATTACAGGTATGCATAAAATAGAGTAACAATAGAGAGAAAACAACAAGAAAATGACAACTATTTTTGGCTTTTTTATTTTAATTTTTTGTTTGTTTTTACATTTTTTTATTTTTTTTTTGGTACACCTTTTTTTTGTAACTGTAAACTGTAACTAACGGTTCCAGGTTCGGGTCTCTTAGGAGACCCTGTGACAGTGTGCCCTATGACTATGCAGTGCTGTACCCTACGCTAATACTCCACTAGTGTATGGTAGCATTGGAAGCATTCACCAATGCAGAGACCAGGCTGGTTAGGACAGGAGGGTCTGCAGACACAACATCCTTTATGGGGTGTTCTTTGGCCTGGGGTACCATGAAGGACTTCTGGGAAGTGCCTCTCATGCTGGCTCGCTGCATTTACATTGTGAAGTTTGGGAACAGCACCGTCTGGACACAGAAGGGCTGTGACGATCTCTTCCTGGAATTTAAGGAAGGATCCTGTCCGTCCTGGCTTTGTATAGCACATAAGCGTTCAGCAGAGCCAGTTGAAAAAGGAATACAGACACTTTTTTGTACCAGCATCTGGCCTTATGGGCAATTAAGTACGGTGCTAATAACTGGTCACTGAGGTCCACACCACCCATATTAAGGTTGTATTCGTGGACACAGAGGGGCTTCTCCACAACACCAGTCGCCATTGGAATTTGGACTGCCGTGTTTGCGTGAAGGGAGGTCAGAACTAAAACATTCCAGTTGTCCCTCCACTTTACCGCAAGCAAATTATTACACTTCAAGCAGACTCTCTCCCCCTCTTTAAGATGGGAATCTACAAGCCTTTGGGGGAAGCCCCAGCGATTAGATTGCATAGTGCCACATGCGCCAATTCCTTGATTGAAAAGATGACTAAAAAGTGGCGCGCTCGTGTAATAATTGTCCACGTACAAATGGTACCCCTTTCCGAATAAGGGTGACACCAAGTTCCACACAATCTCGCCAGCGCTCCCTATGTAGTCCGGGCAGTTGGGGGGCTGCACCTGACTATCTTTTCCCTCGTAACCCGTAAAACTATATGTATAGCCTGTGGCCCTGCCACAGAGCTTATACATCTAGACCCCACACACCATCTTGAACTGCACTTATGAGACTCGCCACGTCACCAAGTGTTACCGCAGTGCTGGTTTGTCTATGACCAGGATGTACTAGGCCGCTGGTGCTTGCCAGTTCACCAGAAGGATGAACGGCACTAGTACTGGCTCCCTGCTCCATACGAGAGCCCTGCTGTTCTTGCATCTCAGCTACGGAAGTACAGGGTCATCAGAGCTATCTGACAGGATGCCGCTGCTATCTACGGGTTCATATGCTGAGCCTGAATCTGTCAGTGAGGCTTCCCCATCGCTCTCATCTGTCATGCTCAGCAACGCGTAGGCCTCTTCCCTAGTGCCTCGGATTGGACATTTTGGGCTCTAAATTTATAGATACTACAAAAGAGCACACCTGGTTGAGAGCCTGCTTCAATCACTGCCAAAATCACTGTTGGCATTCGCAGGGATCAGGCGTGACTTTGCAAACACTGCAGTTGCGTATATTGTGTTTTGTAAGTGTCAGTGATCTATTTGATACTGCACTTGGGTGGACTGGGCGGAGGGGCTAAACGCAGGTGCTAGCAGGTATCTGGGGACGCGTTTTTAGGAGCACTAAAGTACTGGGGACACTAGTATAGATCTGATCAGATCACAGATATTGATCCGTTCAGATACTATACTACTATAAAACCTAACTGATGTCACCCCCCGGGTGATCAGGGGGTTAAAAACCTTTATTAGGTATATACAGCGGGTACCCTGACAAAATAAAAAATGAACCTAACTAACTAGCATCATCCGTGACATTAATACAGTGATAACTGGTGACGGGGAGATCAAGGGATTAAAACCTTTATTAGGGGGGTTAATGGGAGGTATCAATACTTACCTGGCCCTACTACTACCTACCACTCACTACCCTAAGGCGATTTAATGTCACAAGTGACACTAGTGCAGTAATCAGTTAGAAATCTGAACACTACACAGTAGCACAGTGACGGGGTGCACTGTAATTTAGCGGAATCCCATCACTCAC